>CM051663.1:78643923-78786423 GCA_028020825.1 Podargus strigoides | reverse complement strand
TATGTGCCTTCCCAAAAGTTATCTACTCTTGTCACTAGTAACTAGCTTCCAAGTTTGCAATTAATCTTTGTCATTCCCCAAATCACCTCCTCCATTAGAAGCACAGAACTGAAAATAATGAAAATCCTAAACCTACTAAAGTTAAAATGCTCACAGTCAAACTGAGGATAGAGCCAATTACCATTTAAATAACAACATGAAACTCTTTGAAGGAAAGGCCTTTTGATCTCTAAGATTCAAATGCTGAACAGGGAGAATCTTGAGTTCTTTAAATTTCCAGGGAAAAAGCTACAAAAAAGGAACTATGACCCAGGCTGTCAGTCATGTGCTTAAATCCCTAACATTTTTTACTGTTAAGTGTAGCGCTCTCGGTATGTAATTAGTGGCAATGTCATAATCAATACCACAGTTAATAAATGTTTAAGTAACTCTTTTCTTGCAGGTTGTTCTGGTGTGGAGGTGCAGGGAGTAGCAAGTAGTGATGGGGAGCTAGACCAAGAGTGAAAACATGAGTTGTATTTTTCATCTTTCCCCTTATGGAACATTAAATTTAAGATTTCCAAGTTTTGACTAACTCACACTTAGTTGTTAGTACAGATTTTGCAAATTTGAATGCCTTATTAATTTCAAATACAAACCAGCGTAAGGTCAAATGGCATTAAAAATCTCATTTGGGTAGAATTACGAACCCTGTGCCTTTTGAGTGGCAAAAGCAAACAATAAAACTGTACTGAGCTGCAGTTCAAATTTCTGTCATTTTTTAATCTCTTCTCCAGAGAGCTGTGAAGGAATGATGCTTTGAAAAGTGCTTTAGCCTCTGACAGCCTATGGAGTTTGCTGATGTCACCCTTCCTAATTGACACAACACAGGGTCTGCATGGCACATTGCTACAACATTTGTTTTACAAGTGCACATTTCACAGGAAACCAACGATTAATTTCCCAAAGACTTACAGGCATAAATTTCCAAAAAGGGAAAAATAAAACTGTTACATATCTGCGCAAATCAAAATTTACAGAATTATGGCAGTCAGCCAGCAAAACTACTCCAGGTCTGTTTTCCCATCTGCTTGGCCTGTTAACCGAAAGAAAATAAAATCAAATTGCTCCTTCTGCAACTAATTCTCAGAAGAACCCCCTAAAAATCAGCTTCCATGACACAATTTTAATAATGTAAAATGCCTTACCGCAATCAGTAAACCTCCTAGCACTGTGCAATGTAGACAGAATAGCTCAGAAATGCGTATTGAGACAAGCACAGTTCCTTCCTCCCCCAGCACTGAAAAGACGCTGTGCTAAGCCACTATTGTTGATCACAAACCAGACCTCTCTTGATCCTTCTAGCAAACTAAGCCCTCCAGCAGGTAAACTTGGCCAAATTGTGATGTAGTGGGTGATGCTACCCCCTCCTGTACATCTGTCCTAGTCCTTTGCTTGAGGCTACAGCCCTTGGAGCAGGGAGAGCGGAAACAAATGTGTGTCAGATCCTTGGTCATCTACAATCACAGCATTAATGTAAATTAAACTAGCTCTGGCTTATGCAGGTTTGTGAACTTGCTGGCACTGGGAAGCACACACAATCCCTGCTGTTGCCTCTGCTAAATGGGAGGTAACTTATACAGATCAGCTAGCTGAGCAGTTGAGGTCAATAACGCCTTCAGCTATTTGTCTGCTGGAGCCCTGGCAAGTGATTCTCATTTTATGGTAGTGCACCATGTCAAAATCATTACTTTTCCTTTTAATCTCTAAATTACAAACCCATAGTAAAGACTTCCACAGCTTTTGTTTGTCTACCATTGCAATGGTATACAGTAATTAATATACTACAGGTTTCTGCTTCACAGATGAAAAAATAATTTGACTAGGAGCACTTTCAACAGCTGCCCATAAATCAGCCCACTCTCAAGAGTTCAACTCAAGAGTTATTGTGTCTATTGTGCATCTTAAGGTTCAAAGAAAGATTATTCATGCATTCATTCATAGCCAAGAATGTATCCCAGCAATGAAATTTACCCTTCAAAGCTGACCCAAGCTTAACCGCTGGATTGACTAAGTAATTTAGTTGCTCAATGATATGCTATATCCCTTCTCTGAAGATTGTATTTTTCGTGAATTGAGCTAGGCTTATACCAGTGGTATGTTAATGGCACGTATTCCAGAAGTGTAAGCAGCTGCCCTCCACAAACATTGCCAAACTGAATAATAGGAATGCAAACAAATCTCCTGTTGCACAGTTAGGTGTTTTAAAGTATTTAAAAATTGTAGGGTTACAAAATTACTTTTGTGGAAGAAAGAGGCAGAAAATAAATGAAAGTAAAGCTGTTATTTACAGAGAGCCCCTAATAACTGAGTAACGTTGTGAGTGTAAGAACATTAATTCTGTTACCTCCTTTCCAACAGTTTATTTTCCTTTCTGCACAGAAGAGTTCCTGTGACTAGATGTAATCATGAAAAGAACAGTGAGCATTCTCCTCACGCAGTAGAAAGTCAGAAGAGTCCTGGAGTAACTTCTTGTCTGTTAGGAGACGCTAACCGCTGCAGCTAATTCAGTCAACATTCCAGCCTTTCCCAGCTATACTAAGCCAATGCAGCTAGACTGAAGATTAAGGAGAAGGGAAACAATTACTTTGTGTGTTACTGCCAAGGATGCAAAGACTCTAAATCTCCTTGAAGCTGAAAACAAATTAGCAGCTTTGCCTGCATCAACCTGTCTGTCCAAATGGAGGTTTCTTTTCAAAACAGCATTACTAACTGTGCTCCTTGAAGATAACGCTTTGGGGATACAAAAACATTTTCTCTAAGTTATTTCCTGTCACTCGCTTGTCTAGACCAACAGAACCATTTGTAACCCAATCACCACCCACTGCCTTGGAGCAAAAACAAGCACAGATTTACTCCCGCCCCTCAAGAGTCCCTCCCCCACCTTATTTTTACAAATTTCATGTGCCACTTGAGTGGGCAGAATCAAGATAAGAAGAAATGGTGTTAGTCTTCTGCTTCACGTTTTATAAAAATGCACCATCAGTTGGTAAATCCGAACCTCTGTTCCACCTTTAATCTTTAACTGAGGGAGAAACTGCCTGTCAGTTCTTGCGGAAAAATCTCCAGTCTGGGTATCGTGACATAAATGAGTAAAAAGCTACACAACTTTATGGCCACTGTCAAGAGGAAGGTCTTTGCCAGGGAAGTGTCATCATTCAAAACCCGTTCCAAGGCTGCTGGTATCTGCCGTCAGAACCTCAAGGGCTGGAGAAAGGAAAATTCAAGGAAACCAGTCTGAGCAGTGTTTCGGAGACACATACACATAAACACAGACAACCTAGGACAACATCTCACGAATAAGATGCAAAGGTTTGTTGTGGGAATGTTCCAAAAGAGCTGGACTGGAAGGAAATGCACGCGGTTCTATGAATGCTCGATCAGGGGACGTTGGAAGCACTGGAGATTGCTCAGCCTTCCACCAGAGCTTGTGAGGACAACTTCGCTGTCACCTTTTCTTTCCCCACCAGACCTATGTCTGAACGCTTTCCCTGCTAAATCTGTTTCTAACAAATCCCGACTAGCCAGTTTAATGAGAAACAAACTACTGTGTCACTGTGTTTCAAACCCAAACTCTTTCACTCCCATCTTAAGTCACCCTCCACTCTGGAAGAAATGGGGCCTGGCTGGGGTCTGCAAAAAAAAATCAGTGAAGTTGAAAAAGCTCAGATATTGGCTACTGTCAAAGAACTAAAATATACTGCTACTTAAGAGTCACCTGGCCTGACGTGCTTAAAAATAATGAATTATTTGTTTTTATAAGACTACCAAGGACAACTTTTTCTTTTCTTTATACAACAACAGAAAAATGAAAGGCTTTTTCAAATGCTTGCAGACTGTGCTGAAATGTCATTCTCTCTTTCAGAATTAAACAAAAAGGATCTGATTTCCACTGCATAATGAACTTTAGTAGCTTCCACTGGCCTTAGTTCAGGTTGCATCACCTCTAAATACAGGTGTCTAGCTGGGAATTGTTGCAGCCCAGGAACAATTGTTTGGTTTGGTTTTGCTGTTGTTTTTTTTAATTACTCAGGCTTGTAACCAGTGATACATCTTACTCTTAAGCTAATACAGTGCAGACAAATTTGTACGGGCTTCACTGCCACCAGTAGTGGCTTGAACAAAATTTCTCAAGAAGCAAATACTAATTCATTGCAAAACTTTCTCAGAAACCACAGAACCTACAGTCATAACTTTCAGGACTTTAATAAAATTGTACCAAATAACCTAAAAAGTAAGTTTTTTAGGTCCTACTCTGCTAAAAGCTGACATCGGCTTATCTCTTCCCTAAGGAAAACAGCTCCTTTAGTGAAACCTGAGACTCTTCTTTCTGTTTCTCAGGTCTCCCAACTAGAGGGGGGTCACATAGCCTCTGGCTTTTAAAAGACCCGCAAAAGCCAGCTCTATATGAATGCAAGGTTAAGAAGTACAGGTTCAGTCGCTGTAGGGGAAAGTAAACAGGCAGTAAAATATAATTACTTGTTTCAGCCTACTTAAATGCCAAAGTTTTAAGTGACTGGGGGGGAAAAAAAAACCAACACAACACCTCAAGATTAATTGAAGATTTATCTGGAACTGCCTGCGCTTGAAACTGATTTTCCACAACACTTGTCCTCCGTGTTAGGGACTGGCTACAGAATTGCCATCTACTGACAACTAACTTCAGTTCCATTTTATTAATGGAGATCTTTATACTATTGGCTGAACCACCAGAGAAAAAGCAAATGGCCTGATCTGCCTGTTAACACTCATGTAGTAACAACAACAAAATCTCTTTAATACACTAAAATATCACCCCAACAAAGCCCTAGTAAACTTCCCAACTAAGCTTAACAAGTAACTGACATCTCCTAAAACAAACAACAAAAAAAAAGCAGAGGAAAATAAGGCTTTTCTTAAATACTTTTTAGTTCTGATTAAATCTTTAACAAGGGTAGTAAATTCTGCCCTTAAAAATTAATTCTGTAGCCCTTTATTTCCATAGCTATATCCCCTTAAAAATTCTTTGAGTTTTAAATTTGCAGCTAGTAAATACAAACCAGTATTAATTTTGATGAATATATAGATATTTCTGCTTTAGTTGACACTCTTTAAAAAAAAAAACAAACAAAACCCAACACCTACAACAAAAAAAACCCCAAAACCACAATGAAACAGAATTAAAGGAAAGTGCATGCTTGAATGCTGGCCGTTTGGTTTTTTATCCCAGATGTTTGGGGGTTTCCCCCTAAATCTCATAGCATTTGGGGATGTAAAATTGACTAACTTCAACTGTGGTTCCTATTGCAACACTGTTTAATAAATTTAGACCTGTTTTTTCAGTCTAAATCAAGAAGGCTGTTTCCCTTGAGCTTTTCTTTTTTGATATTCTTAGTCTTCACCCATAACCTCTACCTTTCCTGTCTCTCCCTCTTTTCTAAAAAAATATAAGCTGTAATCTTTTAGTAACCCTGAAGGCCAAAGAATTCCTCACTGTTCAGAATTTTTAAATAGAGGTTTTTCTTCTGCTTTTTGGATTGCCTCTTGTCACCAAGAGTTACAGAATAGTAGCTAGTTACTACCACATCAGTAATAACTGAAAAGAATTATGAATATGCCCTCAGGGTGACAAAATGTAAGTTTCCACTGATTCAAAAAAATGAAAAGCTGGATGTTAGGCCAGCCACTGATCTTCTATAGGCAAGTTAGTCCCAATGCCAAAAGCAGCTTTTTGCTATATAGGGAAAAAAAAGATTATTTTATTAAATTGATTTTAATCTGTATTAGTGAAAACATACAGTCCAGCAACCAAGAGAACTTCTCATTCACCACTGCAGAAGAATAAGCAATACTTATAACAAATACAATACTTGTAACAAAATTGGAAGACCACAGCTTCTCCTACCTAGTTAAACTGTGTACAAAATAAGAGTGACTGTGAGAACATCTTTAAATAGGTGGTTAAATCCCTGAACCACACCACCTAAAGACACCATTTTGTTTGTGCTTTCATTCCTTATTCCAGTAGTATTTATTTAGTAAGAAAACACTTGCATGCATACACACTTTCTTCATTAGTAGTCATCTCTCCCCCCTGCTATCTACAAATCCAAACACCACATGTTGCAAGTATTTTGTACTGGAACCATCTCACTTCTAAGCAATCTGCTGCTATTGAGATTTTCCTTTTGAGCAGTAAATGCTCAAAACTGATGCTTTTCTTAAAGCAACTCCTTCAGTGTTCATAACCTCACTGCTTGAGCAGGCTCAGTTTCACATTCAAATAGCTCCAAGCAAATGTTTCCAATCTCAATTATCCTCCTTCCTTTTTTCTGTGCACCCTCCCTGCCCCCATATGCTTGTTTGTAAAAGGGATAATTTTCTATGTATGTACAAGCAGCACAGGAGTCTTCCTCTGTAGTAGTCTGGCAATACACAGCTTTTTATGTAAGCACTGTCTGGAATTCGTTAAGCTTTTTCATTCTCTGCTTTGGGTTATACCAAGAAAGCTGCACCCAGTCTTCTCACAGACCTGTAAAATGTGGCATTTGCCAGGTCCCTTTGGATAAGCTGGCCATTACAACCCTGGCTATATAAGCCACTTTGGATATTTTTGGTCAGCTGTTGCAACTGTACTGTGGCTGTGCTCTGCTTAGTATTACATCTGTATTCGTAAGAGTGAAGCAATAAGGCAGGCAATGGGCAGTAAACAAACCACACATCCCTCCATGCAATGACTACAAAGATACTGTGAGGATATGCAGGGAGAAAATTAGAAGGTCCAAAGCCCAACTAGAAATTAATCTGGCTTCTGCTGTGAAAGACAACAAGAAATGTTGTCCCCCAGGTGGAAACATAGTGACGAAAGATGACGAAAAGGCTGAGGTGCTTAATGCTTTCTTTGCCTCAGTCTTCAGGAACAGGACTAGTTGTACTGCAGAAACCCACACTCCCCAGCTAGAAGACAGAGACCGGGAGCAGAATGACCCCCCCACAATCCATGAGGAGATGGTCAGTGACCTGCTGCACCACATATACATACACAAGTCTCTGGGACCGGATGGGATACACCCAAGGGTGCTGAAGGAGCTCGTGGGAGATGCTCACCAAGCCGCTTTCCATCATTTACCAGCAGTCCTGGCTGACAAGGGAGATTCCAACAGATTGGAAATCAGCCAAAGTGATGCTCATATATAAGGAGGGTCAGAAGGAATTACAGGTGTGTCAGTTTGACTTCAGTGCCAGGGAAGCTGGTGGAGCAGATCATCCTGAGTACTATCACACAGCACATGCAGGACAACCAGATGATCAGGCCCAGTCAGCATGGGTTTATGAAAGGCAGGTCCTGCTTGACAAACCTGATCTCCTCCTATGACAGGGTGACTGGATGAGGAAAAGGATGAGGGAAAGGCTGTGGATGTCTTGACTTTAGTAAAGCTTTTGATACCGTTTCCCACAGCATTCTTCTGGCGAAACTGGCTGCTCATGGCTTAGATGGGCATATGCTTTGCTGGGTAAAAAACTGGTTGGATGGCCGGGCCCAAAGAGTTGTGGTGAACGGAATTAAATCCAGTTGGCAGCCAGTCACGAGTCGTGTTCCCCAGAGCTCAGTATTAGGGCCACTCCTGTTTAACATCTTTATCGATGATCTAGATGAGGGGACTGAGTGCACCCTCAGTAAGTTTACAGGCGACACCAAGTTGGGTGGGAGTGTTGATCTGCCTGAGGGTAGGAAGGCTCTGCAGAGGGGTCTGGACAGGCTTGATTGATGCGCAGAGGCCGACTATATGAGGTTCAGCAAGGCCAAGTGCCGGATCCTGCACTTCGGCCACAACAATCCCATGCAACGATACAGGCTTGGGGAGGAGTGGCTGGAAAGCTGCCTGGCGGAAAAGGACCTGGGGGTGCTGGTTGACAGCCGACTGAACACGAGCCAGCAGTGTGCCCAGGTGGCCAAGAAGGCCAATGGCATCCTGGCTTGTATCAGAAACAGTGTGACCAACAGGAGTAGGGAGGTGATTGTCCCCCTGTACTCGGCACTGGTGAGGCCGCACCTCAATTATTGTGTTCAGTTTTGGGCCCTTCACTACAAAAAGGACACTGAGCTGCTGGAGCATGTCCAATGAAGGGCAACAAAGCTGATGAAGGGTCTAAGGCATAAGACTTACGAGGAGCAGCTGAGGGAACTGGGGGTGTTCAGTCTGGAGAAGAGGAGGCTGAGGGGAGAGGCCCTCTACAACTACCTGAAAGGAGATTATAGAGAAGTGGGGATGAGTCTTTTTAAGCAAGTAACAAGTGATAGGACAAGAGGTAATGGCCTCAAGTTGTGGCAGGGGAGGTTTAGACTGGATATTAGGAAGCATTTCTTCACAGGGCAGATTGTTAGACATTGGGGTGGGCTGCCCAGGGCAGTGCTGGAGTCCTCATCCCAGGAGGTGTTTAAGAGTCGTGTGGACACAGCACTCAGGGATATGGTGTAGTTGAGAACTGTCAGTGTTAGGTTGATGGTTGGACTCAATGATCTTCAAGGTCTTTTCCAACCTAGGTGATTCTGTGATTCTGCAACAGCCTCTCTAAATGAAGTTACAGGACTTGAACGAGTTGGACCCTGCAGTGTGTGTTCAAGGAGGAATGTGGACATTTAAATACCAAATTTAACACTTAACAGCATCTTTACACAAATCTGCTAAGTGTTTTTCTTCCAGTGGTGTTCTGCAGTCTTCAAAAATCTTCTGAAGCAATGGTGCTGGGAAAGAATGGAAGGGGTGATGAACTGGTTTGACTTCTCCACTGCATTAAGAAAGCCTGCAAATTAGCAGTTGTTCTGATTTCACCTCATTTTTGTTCTTTTCTTCACTAATCTGTGATGCTTTCCATCACCTAGACAAGCAGCTTTAAACTTAAATTACTGTTTAAGTGAATGACTAATTGAACATTTCTGGAAAAAGGAGTGCTCTGTAAAAGAATCAGTATTAAACTCAAAGAGGTCAAAATATCTCTGATCTGACATATAGCTCTGCCAGCAGGGAATATCTATAACCTGTTTTGCATTTCTCCTTCACTGAGAGGGTTTATACTGACATGATTTATCTACTGTTTGCTGTGAACAAAGAGCCTGCAAAGGTTTGGTTATCATAGCCCAGCTGATTCACGGCAGCTCATTAAAGCCACAGCAACTCAACCATGTACACCTGGTTCGTAAGAGCCAGTCCCAATGGTTTAAAACCATTTTAAGGGGCTTCTGTTGATACAGTGGGGTTTGGCTCTAAAATTACTATTTGCTTCATTTATTTTAGATGAAAACAGTATCAAACAGGCTACAAGTTGTTGTCTAATTGGAAAACTGAAAGTTGTGTGTGACAGTGTCTTATGAGGAGCAGCTGAGGGAACTGGAGTTGTTTAGTCTACAGAAGAGGAGGCTGAGGGGAGACGTCATTGCTCTCTACAACTACCTAAGATGAGGTGGTAGCAAGGGGGGTGTCGGTCTCTTCTCCCAGGTAACTAGTGATAGGACAAGGGGTAATGGCCTCAAGTTGTGCCAGGGGAGGTTTAGATTACATACTAGGAAAAAATTCTTCACTGAAAGGATTATCAAGCACTGGAACAGGCTGCCCAGGGCAGTGGTGGAGTCACCATCCCTGGAGGTATTTAAAAGATGTAGCAGATGTGGCACTCAGGGACATGGTTTAGTGGTGAACTTGGTGGTGGTAGGTTAATGGTTGGACCTCATGATCTTAAAGGTCCTTTCCAACTTAAATGATTCTATGATTCAGTCAAAAACAGTTCCCTTTTTGGTTCTCTCAGCACAAACATTTTATGTTATAGCAATATAATATATCAAACTTAAATTACTTCCAGGTTGGCTTTGACCAAGCAGTCCATCTAGCCCACTCCTTGCTTCTAGCACTGGCTGACCGTATGTTTCAAACAAATGCACAAGAAACACCGCAGAAGCCAGTTACAGGGAAATGTCAGAATTTATGTCCCTAAACAAGCACATACACTGATAAGGTCAGGCAAACTGTTGAGATGATCAAAAAGGCCCCTCAGACCCAAAAAACCTCAGTTGTACCCACAGCTAAGTCCCTCTCACAGTCCAAATCCTGTAATGTTAAACACGTGAAACTTCTCTCACATAGTCTGTGTACATCCCAAAGTACAGTTTCTCAAACTCCTTCTGTAAAGTAAGTAGAGTTTTCATTAACCACAAACATTTTTATGCAAGCTTGTGTCTTCCCATTGTAAGATATAGCCCATTGCTCTTTTTTGCTATAAGTTTCTGCATAACACACACTAGGTGTCAGACACCAGATGCCATAGACAATAAAATGAGACAGTTGAGGTCTATAAAGAATCACCTATCTCAGGCTTCCTTAAATCCATTGATTTAGTGGGTCTCATGTCAGACAATGGAAAGATGAAAAATGAAACATAACGTCTCAAAATACAAACACACGTATAGGCTTTTTCTGAACAGATGACATTTTGATACTGGCTGACATTCATACTTGTCAGCAGATGACTCACATGACAGTAGAAAATAGCTGGATTTTAGGTGTTCTGTTAATGTAGCTAGCCGAAAAAACTTCT
Source organism: Podargus strigoides (assembly GCA_028020825.1). Classification (NCBI taxonomy): domain Eukaryota; kingdom Metazoa; phylum Chordata; class Aves; order Caprimulgiformes; family Podargidae; genus Podargus; species Podargus strigoides. Next base: position 78,775,815 of record CM051663.1, on the reverse strand, counting down.
CCACAAGCTGCTACTCTGTAACATGGACATAACAAAGCCTGATTTTGGAGCAGTGGCAATCTTTATGCTTCTCTCCTATAAAAATACCCATTGTCTTTCAATTCTGAACTGAATATGGTGGTTAACAATACTAATCCACAGTTTCCCATATCCAACAAGTCAATGGTCTACATCACACAGAAAGGACAGAATATAAATGCACCTGGTCTGAAAGCCTACCTGATTTTTACAACTGTATCACTTGGTTTAATAAAGGATATTACCTTTCTCTATAAACCTTGCCTGAGCTTAAGACAACAGTGTAATTTAATCATCTTTATCTGAATTTTTAGAAATTACTGTTAACATTCTTTGATAAAACAGATTTTTTAAAAATATATCTTTTTTTCTGCATTTGTTTACTTACATATTTGATATGGCTTTCAGCACCACAAGTTTCATTGTTTCGTCATGCCTTTGTATTTGTCAAAGTAGGAAAATGTGGTTGTTAGACCACAAAAATTGCCAAAGGGAATCAAAGGCAGTCAGGCTACTTCTCATTCTTCTAATTCTATTTCTATAGACATATACCCACCCTTACTTATACATGCATGTACAAATACATATATAACCAAAGACATCTAAAATGGACTGTTCTTTTAGAGTAGTTTTTGCAACACTCACTACATAGTAAGGCAGGGAGGAATCCACATCAGCTCTGTGCAACAGATACGTTTTCAAAACAACACCTATGCATATTAGTTGCAAAAATGGCAGGCAGGGAAACCCATACAGCACAAGTACCAGCATTCCTCTTCTACTTTCTCCTGAAAGCATTCTCCTGTCTACTGAAAATTTCTGAAAAATAGTGTCAGAACTGATGCTAGGACAAATTTGGAATACCCTGGAGATGATTCCATCAGATTTCTGAGATCCAGCAGATTCCTGTTTCCTATATTTGACAACTAGTCTCAAGTTATAAAAATCAACAAGCTAACGCTGATGAGAGGACACTTCAAAACATATGACTCATTTCCCCATTATTTGTTACTGAACAACAACGGCAAGTTGCAGCCAAACTGCACAAAGAGAAAGAATGTCAGTGCAGCAATGCGAGAAGTCCAACGCTGCATGTAAGCAGCTTGTTCTGCACACCAAGGCAGCAAGGTGATGGACAGCTGTTTCCTACAGAGATTTCAAGCAAATAAGACATCACCAGAGCTCACGCTTCCCACTTCTAAAGGCAGACTCTACTACTAGATGCGGAACCCTAAACAGGACATGACCCAGGGCAACTGTGTGTGAGAAACTAAACAAAAAAGCAAGCTCTAAGCAATTAAGAAAGTTGGTTGGTGGTTTCCCTTTTTTTCTGGGTCATTTTTATTTCCTCCAGGCAGTAAGAAACAATTACTGTGCTCTTCAAAACTGTTTTCCCAGAAAATAAGTACAAGATTTAGCAAGTACCTGGTTCTAGATAAACCTTATTTCTCAGTATAGAAACTCAGACTTTTAGCTGCTGTTTCCCAGAATATCAGAAGAACCAACCAAACAAAAAAATACACTCCAATAACACTACCAAGTTGCTTTTTCTGAAGGACTTTTACTGTTACTGGATGGTAGTTTCTGGTGTCAAATATTCGTATCAGCTGCCAACTTTCAGGTTGGCTTGCCCATAACCATTTCTCATGCCACTACTTATAGGACAGCCACAACTGGCTACTTCAGTATTCTTTTCTAAAACCATTAACACCACTTTGGACACATTATCAAGTCATATCCAAACAAGGTTGCTATGCAGATGAAAATGCCTACAGCATACATATGTAGAAATTAAACATTACACACCTTAGTAGCTCAGCTGAGACATGCCTATGTGATAACCAGCAGTCTCAGTCAATTGTATGAGTAAACAGCTATGGTTAGTTACAAAGCCCTGTAATACAAGGTGACAGACATCAGATGCCACCTCCCTCTACGCTCTTAAGATAGAAACACTCCGGGAAAAACGGTCTGATTTATTAAATCTGCTGACCAAGTCAGCCAAATAGATTGGCATGGAATAAATTAGAAGAGCTGTAGTAACAATGCTCTCTTTCATCTGCCACGGTTTTGTCTGAAATCCCTTCCTTTGCAGCAATTATCTCAAAAATATGACTAACAATCACTATTTTTCTGACCTGAAAGAACAAATGCAACAGAATGTGACAACTTGTTTAACATTCCTAAAAAAACCTCGTTATTTCATATACCTTCAGAAAACCTTCAAAACATGAATTCTCAAGTATATGCCTTCTCCTCTATAAACATATATTACATCTAATGATGAGTTCTACATAAACTATCGGATTTCATCTTTCTCTACTCACTCTGCTGTTCTTATTATCATAACTGTGATTATATCCTTTCTGTATTTGCATTCCCAGAGCTAGCTGCTGCAGCATATGAAGGCTGCTCAGCAGCACATTTGGTTCATAGTTCCCATGTGCCATAGAGTATACAGACATCCTACAAGCCTATTCTAATCACCTCGCAACTCATCCTTCAGAGTGGCCAAATCAGATACAAAATAATCCAAATACCTCAAAATATAAGACAAGGTCAGAAAATTTCATACCTTAGCTTCTTAGAATTGCTTTACGTTAAAAAGCTATCAGATATATAGACAGCTACATAAATGTCAGTTTGCCTGTGTGTTTTTACTAGGTTTTGAAAAGCAGTGAAAGGAGTAAATATGAAAGAAACATATGGGCATCACAAAAGAAATTTGTATTTCAGCTGGTCATTATGAACATCAAGATGGTTTTAGATGTCACCAATTAAGAAGATTTCAGTTAGAGTATTCTGGGCTTATATCAATTTAGAAAAGGCCATGTTCTGGCCTAATTAAAGCCAAAATCATAACTGGAGAAAATGAGTATCTGATAATCTTCCTTCTGTTAAAGATAAATAGAAGACCCATCTGCACCCTGTTTTCTAAAATTTGGCAGAAATGGCTTCACGCAAGCTGCTATATAACTGCTTTCATGAACATGACAGAAAATTTGAAAACAGCTAAATATATACATATATGTGTGCCCCACACGTCAAAACTTAATTAAAATGCAAAAATGTTCATTAGGAACTCATTTATCATAATACAGTGTTGATTGGTAACACTGGGGAAAAGAGTAAAATTTATGTTATTTTCTTCAGTCAGCAGGCTCTGAAACAGTAAAACACAAAGAGCACAGTACAAACTATATAATATGAAATCATAACAATTATCTTCAGCTTATTCTAGCTATATTTCTAGAGCATTTTAGAACCCTGTTTTATCTACTATTGTAGTCATTCATAGCTCTAGTGCCAACAAACTGTATTTGTAAAGCTGTGAAAACAGGCACATTAAAAAATGTCACTCAAACATGCCATCATTGAGTTGTTTCAGAAAATTGCTTTAGACAAACTGGGAAAAGGTTAAGGGAGTTAATTTCTCTTAACTAACAAGAATTTTTAAACCAGCAGAGTGCTGAGAAACTGGTAAATGGAATGGCATCCTGACCAGAACGCACTTTTTTAAATACTTCATTTCTGGTGCCAAACCTTTAACAAGGCAGGCTTCTTAAATTCAGTGGGGGTCAGAAGTTTAGTTTATTCAGCAAGAATAACACTATTAACAGCTACTGCTCTTTCATGTCAACACAGTTAATGCCCACATATTCCAACTCTGGTTAATACAGGCCAGTCAAGGAAGATTGGAGCTGCTATGGGCAGTCATCTCTGCAGGGATATTTTAAAACAGAATTTATACTGTGCTTTAAAAGCAATCTAAAAGGATCAATCTACCTTATGAATCTGCTGTAGACATATACAGAGAGAAAGATGGATGGATGAAAGCATATAAATGCAAGTAAATCTAACTCTCTCTATTGATTTTTGAGAGGACAGTGCAGAGCACTTTGGTGAGGTCTTATATATCACTGCAAAGGACCAAATGCCGTTATGTGTATGTCTGAAGGATGCTGGGATTTATCATGAAGCAATGCACTGCTGTATTCTTTCATTATATCCTTTTGTAAATAATCCCGTTTTCACTGTTGATGGAGGTAGATCACTAGAAATTAAATAATCCTCAAAACAAACATAAGAACAACCACAGAAGGATTCTCAAGCAGCTATAACTGGAGAAATCCACTGTTATTAAACCAAAAATTGCATAAGTTTAGTGTACACATGCAGTATTTTTAGCACTACCAGGAGAAAGCTGGTATTTTAATAATGAGCTTTTGAAAATCAAAATGGAAAAATCTGCATATCACAGCGTAATCCTCTTCCTGCTTACTTTGTTCTGAATCATAGCAAATCAACGTTTAGTATTCCCCAAAGCACTCCAGCACTCCTACTTGCCAAATGCCTTCAAAGGATATTAAAGAAATCACTTCAGTTTAGATAGTACGTCTTCACCAGATGGAACAACTTTTCTTCTAGCAAGAATGCTTTCCTCTTAGAGCATGTTTCAAATAACCAAAATGCAAACAATACTCACATCAAATTGAATTTCTGCGGGGCCTCTGAGGCTTCTATTGTGGCATTTTTGATCACAGTGTCTGAATTCTAAAATATTCAGCTTTCTAAGTTTTCATCTGAACTATTCATATATTCATTCCCTCACATATACCCCCTCACGACGTACATTTAAATAGCACATTTATGCTATTCTGTTACCTATTTCTTCATGTGCTTTTCTCAATGTAGGAATAGGAAACAATTCTGTTGTTAACTGGGGTTACACAGTAGGTCATCTGGAAAATACAGTTGCTTAAATAATAACCTGCCATTTGTTTTTAAAAGAAAAACGCACTAAGCTGAGCTATAAAGCTGTGACTGCCACTGTATATAATGGTGTCCCAACAGACTACCAAGCCCTTAGTGCCCAGGCAGACACAGCAAAGTCTCCTCCTCGTTAACATATCTCACAGACAAACCTAATGGAAAAAACAATTTACCTTCTTCAGTTTCATGCCACACAATTCCTTCCAAGTTCACGCTGGTCCCAGGCTCACAAGGTCCAAGGCATTCGGGTTCTGTTACTACTCCAACCTCGCAAGTATTTACACCCACTGAACGAGTCCGTACCAAAAGCTGCTCGACTGGTGCTGCAATATTGGATGAAGGTGGGGAAAAGTAGGAAGGCAGAATCTGAGGTGTGATACTGCTGGAAATCGGAGGTGGAGGTGCAGGCACTGTAAACAGGGGATCAACCTGAAAACAACAGACAAACTTACTATAATGGTGTTGTGAGATTTAAATCAAAAGATAAATTAAAAAAAAAAAAAAAAAAAAAAAAAAAGCCCAGTTTGCTGAGACTGCATTTGTGTATGCAGGGATTTGGTGTATCACGGGTCATTTCAGTCTTACAAGTTTAATTTTTTTTGACATCAGTCCAAATGCTGCACATGAAAAAGTAAGTACAAAAATATCTATCATGCCAAACAAGGCAAACTGTTAAGTTTCGACAAGACTATTCCCTATTGTCATAGACTGCCAGTATGAAATAATAACAAATTTTAAAAACAAGGATTAAGGCCACTTTTTTCTTGGCGCTGACAGAAACTGATTTGTTGATGGAAAGTAATTTTGCAAACTGGGAACTTCATTTTCTATTTAAAGAAAAACATTTATAAAGACAGTACAAAGACATATAAATGCCATTTTTTCATGTGCATCATAGAGAAATTAGCACTTGGAACAATTCTAATATCCATATGACATCAAATATAATCTTTTGTCATCCAATCATTTCAAATACATTAGGATCACCCACCTAACAGCTTACAGATAACATTCACGTCTTTCCACTTGAAATAACAGATAAGGACTTTTAAAAGAATCTATCCAAACCATCTAATTTCTTAGGGTTTCTAAAATGCATATTTGGAAGAATACAACTCACCAGACAATCAGCCTGTACACAGACAATTCACACAGAGACAATATCTATATATGAACTGAAGAAGTTATCTTTCCCGTATGATTTCCAATATACCCAGCAGCAAATTTTCTTTATAGACTTGGCCTGAGGGTTCTCAGTATTTTACTGTGGCCATAAGGTCCTTTGTCACATAAAAGATAGCTAAATGAGGATGTGAGTGTGCCCACTCAAATAGCTAAACCACCTAAAAATCATGTTTATTTGGCCACTGCATCATAGATACCACACCAAGAAAATATTCTTCAATCTGATGATTCTTAAAAAAGGACTGCTTTCAAGCTCCTTTCAAATAGATGATCAAACATCTTTAAGTCTATGCTGGTTTTGATTTTGGACCTAGGAATACTCATCAGAAAAGACATAATGACTCACTGTACATTGTCACCTAGGTTTCATTCAAATGTATCTTAATGTAGATCAAAGTTAATTTTGCTTTCTTTTAAAGCCAAGTTGGCAAATGGAGATACAAAGGGAAGAAAGGACTAAAGAGTACTATTCTTGTATTATATATCCTTTATATCACAGATCACCTCACTTCATCACATGGCCACTTTTCATAATGAGAAAATAAAATGGAAATCTAAAATTAAAAAGAACTTTTTAAAAATCGTAACAACTGTTACAATTGTCCTTTGTAACAATTCTTTTGCTTTGATATCATTCATACATACAAACTGAGAGCAAACACTTTTAATTGTGCACACAAGTCATAAGTGTGCTTAATATTTAACAAAAATGTTTTGTATGATCTTTGTATAACCAGACTGGATTCTGATCTCAATTACACTAGAACTAGGGAGGACGGAGCCTACAACCACATTCTTCTCCAAACTCTTCCTCATTTGGGGTGTGTGTGGGTGGGGTGTCTTTTTATTTAGGACTAAAATAATCTTCAGGTTATTATTATCAAGAGATAGAACAGAGTAGGAAAAAAAAAACAAAACAAACCACAAAACCAAGCAAAACACGAATACTAAAAGGATCCATTAGGTGTAAAAACCTGCTAATACCAGCAAAACTCTACTGAGTAAAGCAGAGTTTCTGTGGCATAAAAAACAATGAAGTTGAGCAATGATATCTTTACTCCTCTCTTTATGCCACTGCAATTACAGAGTTAAAACACAGGCAAGAATGCCTTGCAGTGCAGACTTGAATGCACACAGGCAAGACAAATATCAACAGACCCCCAAAAGCAGCTGTTACTTGCAATATCTAATAGTAAACATAACATAAGACCATGACCATGTATGCCTCGTAGGAGGGGACACTGATTCTACACTACCCAGATTCTGGCTGTCTGATGCCAAGTGGAGGCAAACAGTTGGATGGCAGAGAGCCCTGCTCCCTGGCATTGGTTGCATAATGGGGCTCTGTCAATGAAATAGGGTCAATATGTACCCCAGGCATAGTTAGAGGAGTTCTTAGCATACTTGCTGCAAGCCAGAAGAGAATCAGGATCAGTAACTGGCAAGTAAATCAAGCCCAGTGCTTATGAAAAGCTAAGACACATCCCCTAATAAAACCAAGAAATGGTGATGAATGGTCTGTTGGATAGTTTACATGGTGTTTTGTAAAGCTGTACAAAACCTTCTACTATGCACGCAACATCATTCTTCTGTAAAACATACTCACCGCAAAGCCAGAAAAAAAACCCAAAATGTTTGCTGTTATACTAAACTACACAATGTTTTAAATGAAGGTAGACTAAATTCACAGATGTGTCTTCCACTTTCCAAGTATTGTAAACAGTGAGGGGGAGCTAAAGAAAGCACGGATCTGACGGTGTACCCTACTAAGTTCTTTGTTACAAATATTTGTACTCCATTCTGGTTTATTTAGACCTGCTAATAAATGTTCCTGTTTTCGCCTAGAAACACACAGGGCAAATCCAAAGAGTGGCTATTGCAGTAAACGGGGCTGTTGCTCTGTGAATTAAAACACTAAGCCTTTGGTCAAGAGTTAAGTGGATGCTGACTGTCCCCGAGGTTCACGTTCATTGCACAAATATGACCTTACTCATAAGAAAAAAATATGCTGAGCTTAAATACTGCTCCAGTTTTCCATGTTTTAAAATTATCCTGTCTTGTTTGATAATCATAATGTCAGCACAGCAAAGTGGTGATTCTCAGCAATCATTGTGGTGACATACTTGTTTTCATGAATTCTCCAAAGGGCACTGATGTAAGCTATTAGAGGCAAAGAGGGAGGCAGGAAGGCCGCCATTGCCAGTGGAAAAAAGGAACATAAGACTAACATCTGGTGGTGGCAGTCTGTCAAACTGAGGAAAGTTAATGTCAAGAACAGATGCTCTGCAGTTTCTCACTGTTATTTTTGCATGATTATTCCCAGGTGTTGGCACATACTGAGCAGTAGCTTTGCTGTTTAGCACATGAGAGATTCCAATACGAGAATGAAAACCTAATCTGAGGAAGGCTATTTACATAGATGCTCTCTCTATACACATAATCAAAGGGCTCAAAAAAAAAAAAAAAAAAAAAAGGCAGAAATATTCAAGCAATATTTTCTTCATTCACCTAATTCCAAGAGCTTTTGAGAGCTGATTAGTGACAAAGGCTACAAAGCTGGAGTGTTATTCATAGCAGGTTTCCACTGCCAAGTGTTTGATTGTATCAGAAAGCTATGGCTCTTAGTAGTAGAAAGCTCATAGAAAATGAAGAATGCCTCCCAAGCAGTGCAGTCAGTGCTCCATGGAGTGCTCCTTTATCTTAACACGACAAAAAAATAATAATTTAGGTGGCTGCATAACATTAATCAGAACAAGGAAGAAGGTATGGAAGAGAGAGGAAATATCATCCTAACTAGAAATAGTCAAGAGTTGTTAATAAGCAGGATTCTCCTTCAGTTCCTCAGGCACTTTACATGCTGGAATTAAGTTCTGCTCATCAAAACTCATCTTCCTGATGAGTGTTAGCTTCTAAAATTAACATTTTATGTCCTCTCAACAACATTTCCTGACAACCAGGAGAGATTCTAGTGGGTAACACTGAGCTCACAGAAGAAGGTACACAAATTTGAAGGGGACTTCCCAGATCAAAGAATGCCCAACATCTTTCTATTGCAATCAGCCATATCATATTCCTATTCCTGCAGGAATTTTAAGTCTTTATGGGACACAGTCTCTTGTCCACTCCTGTGGAAAACTCACCTGAATGAAAGAGCAGCAAGATTCCGGGAACATCTGTGGCTCTATTTGACATGGTACTAATCTGACAGAAATGGATTTACAGTAGTATTCAAAATAAAATCACTTTTCACAGAGATTTAAATGGATATGTTTTGATTATATTATCCAGTGGAAATATTCTATATCTATATATTTAATTCATTTCAGCTCTGAAAACTTGCAGAGGGCACATATCTTAAGTGTGAAATGTTTCTGTCATAAATCACAAAATGCAAACTAGACAATAGCTGCTATGCAGACAGGCCATGTGATGTGACCAGTCAAGGTGTGCTATCACTTGTATTACTATGAATGTATGTGCAGTTCCACCTCATTAATGAAGGTATATCTTTGAATATAAATCTCAGTGATGACACAGTCTACCAACCTAAGACCAAATGGGATCATACAGTACTGCAGTGTCACCCAACAGGTGATACTGAAATGTACACAAGAAAAGCCATTTAATCCATCTACCAATATACAGCCTAGAGAAAGGCAGAGGAGCAGGCTTCAGGCTCAGAATAAACCCTTCCAAGAAAGTACTGCTTTTTAAACTTAGAAAAAGTCTACTGTAAGCTTTCCCAGTGGGAACGTTTGCACTAGTAGAAAAAAAGTGGAAAGAAGATCTGAATTCTATTATGTGATATACCTAAAAAACAATGCCTGACCCTTTGCAAAACTAAATCCTTCCTTTAAAAAAGACAATAACATAAAAACTGAAAGGAATAAGAGACCTTGAAAATGACAAGTTCTTTAGAGTTATGAATTAATACTTCACAGAATCACTATATCTGATATGAATGACAGGAAATAAAGGAATTCAGCCCTATTCAGCCCTTTGCCTTCTCCAAAGCGGTTTCTCTAGATTTTAAGGTGAAAGGGAGATTACCTTGTTTTTTATATAAAGTATGCTTGCCCCACCTTAATTTTCTAAAGCAACAGTGACCCCAGAAGACCTCATTCTAATCTCATTCACAGCATCATAAATCAGAAGTAATTCTAATGAAATCAATGAAACTACTTTGGAAGAAAACAAATGTGGGAGAATGTGACATGGAAAAAAATGTTCGTATGCTTAGAAGTGTGTCTGCATTTCTAGGCATCTCATTGATCTTCAAATCCCTTCTTCCTACAAATCTTGCCCTACACAGAATTTGCACGTCTAAAAACTACAGCTATTCGTTCATACTCTGCCATGTAACAGAAGTTATCCATATGAAGAATCTCCATTTCATCTGAAAAATCTTAATTTAATCTCAGTTCAGTGTTTCTTGCATCTAAAGTCACATGTGAGGGTTCTCAGAAGTGCTTTGACACCATACTTAACAGAACTGATGTTTTGTTTTCTTAAATAAACTAGTGTTAATTTTGAGATGAGAAGAATTTAATTATACCTTTGAAATACTGGTCATTATTTATTAAACCCCATGCTTATTATCTAATAAAGGCATTTTGGGCAAACAAACTTTCTACATCAAACTGCTGGAAGAAAACGTCAGTGCCATGAAGGACATGCTTAGAAAATTAGCAATACTACAAGACATGGATGTAGAAAAGCATTTTGGTCACAGGACAGACATATCTATTACAAGCCTTACATTCAAAATACAGAAAAGTCAGAGGTACTAAGGAAGTTACTTACTTTGGTCAACTTAGTTGAAAATAACAAGAGCTTGAATACAAAAGAAAGATGAAGCAGATTCAGACTGCCTAAACTTCATCCAAATTTTAGAAGTAAAAAGCTATGGTGGAGAATAATCAAAAAAATATGCTTAAGCTTTACAAATATTGTAGTATTGATGAGGAACCTGACATGTAATTGTGTTGAACTGAGTAACACAAGTAGCATCTACGCACTTGGACATTCCAAGTATTTCCTGCTCTTAAAATGAAACTCTCCAGTTCGATCAACTGTGTAGTTGGAGAGAAAGAAAGAAAATAAAATAAAGCAAAAAAGCAAGCAAAAAGACATCCTAACAGAAACCGACACTTTTTTTCCTCCAGTAAATCAGCGAATCACTCACATCTGGAATAATTTCAATATTCTGAATATTTGTTATTAAGAAAAAAACAAAACAAAACAAACATCACCAGTTAAAACTCTTACTATGCTACTAATGTTTTACTCCAAGGAACAAGTTAAAAATTCCCCTTGTATTTAAGATTTTTTATGCCACTCTCATGAGCTGCTGAACCAGCACACACAGTTTTGCAAACTCACAACCTTTTGACAGTTACATATGGTTTCTACATGTAGACCACCAGACCTCCTCAGACATTATGTGACTGTATCTACAGCACCTCCACAGATACAATAAGGTTAATATTTTTTTAGGACAGCATTAATATACAATGAAGACCATGATGAAAAAAGCTTTGAGTAGGGTCTAATGCAGAAACAATGGTGCTAAACAACACGCAAGGAAAATTCCTTGTCCTCTCTTGTATCTCCTGTTCTAGCTGAGATGCTTGGGATTTCCTAAAGCCATTCACCCATTTTACTGTGGGAAACATTAGCATTTGACAGCTGCCAGCGGTATCCTTCTGCCAAGGGCTGCATCTGTGTAAAACTGTATGTCAACTCTAATGTTTGGCAGAGTCCTGGGAGGATGCCCAGATCACCACCTGCAAATTTCTAGTAAAGACATTCCTTCTCTTTCAGCCCAGAAAATTGTATTCATTGAGATAGTTTTGTCCATAGGTCTCTAGAACACCTTTCTCTATTGAAACTTGATTTCTCCTGGTCAGCTCTTCAGTCTGCACCTTCCAAACTTTTCTTCAGTCAGCCTGGGTGCTTTGCTAAGCTTTAATACAGAATAAACAAGCACTGAAATTCGCTCAAGATACCTGTACTGTGTAGAGAGGTACACTGTATTCCACAGTCAAGAAAGGGAATTTTTCCAAACTGTTTGGGTTTAGACAGAATGTACGTTAAGATGATCTCCAGTATCAAATGGTGTCATGTGGCTGAATATGGTAAAAATCAAGGCACAGTCATTTGCTGGTAAGAGTTAGGATGTTTTACTGAGTTCTGTGATGCTTTACAAGTTTTTCATTTTAAAAAAATACGAGTTGCCTCTTTTTCTTCCCAAATTTCTGCTATACTCAACTTTCACGGTTCTAAGCCTGAAAAAAGATAAGGTATTTGCTTATGGAAATCCCACAGCATTATTAATAAATGGTGCCCTGAAGTTGCCAGTGTTTATTTCTAATAGGTGTGAAACTCTGACCCACGAATGAAACTATGCTTGCTCTATGATATATCAAGACACTAACTGACCAAGGAAAAATTTCCCATTCTTAATTGTATATAGGAAGATAATGGATAATTTAATTGCACGATGACTGAATGCATTTAACTGTTACAATTCAAGTTTTCTTTCTCAATGTCCAAGCAAATCTTGTCACAGCCCTATGACCCCATAGCAGAAGCTGCCGATTAGCAAAAGATGGTTTCAGTTAGTCAATGATGTGACTGCAGTTTGATGGAAGAGCTGCCTTTTCAGCCATTCCAGAGTGCAGGGACACAGAGAATCAATATAGCTCTGTGAATTTTTCCAGGAATCTACAATGTATAATCTAGTGACAAAGAAGACTCAGAAGAGAAATGGCTTCTTTGTATCTTTTTGACTTTCTGCATGTCAATGGCCTATCACTAGGTTTTCTGTCGCCTTTTACTCATTTGCCGACTACTCTACTTGGCGAACACAAATTTGCATACATTACGATTCAGGCAGTTGCTTCCTCAACTCAATAAATTGTTATTGAGAAAAATGAACTAGATTTCTCTTCCAGAAACTTGTCAAAGAACCTGTAAATTAATCAGAAACAGAACTGAGCTTCCTTGCTGGTTATACCAAAACTAGACACTAGATTCTCATGGATGGCGTTTTTTAGCATGTTCTGAAAATTCATCATTTGACTTCATGGCCCTATCAGTGTCTGCAGACCCTCAATTTTTTAACTTAGCTAGCCCTTAGGCTTCTTAGGAATGATAGGTGGATCTTTGGTTAACATATTCCTGTATTATTGCCCTAGGTCCCCCACTCGGTCTTTTCAACAGGGTGTAGGATTCCATATCAGTTAGTTTTTCTCTATATTTCTTAGACCAACTTCATGGTATCAGCTACAAACACTACCGAGTCTGTCATAATTTTATTTAAAGAACAAGACAGTATTATTACTTTTAAGAATGAGATATACACATTAATGATTATTCAGCAAGTAACTAAAGGGGACACTTCTAAAATGACCTTTCAGCTTTCCTCTTCACTGTGACAGTTCAACGGAAAAAAAAGAGCTGAAGCATTATAACCTTTACTCTGGTGTAAATCAAGAGTAGTCCCACAGAAGTATAACTATGGACAGAATTTGGACTGTAGTGTTTGTTTCACCAGGGAGAAAAGTAATTAGCATTTCAAATAGTTTTTCAAGAGCTCTAAAAAAATTTCTGAAAATAATACATATATAGTGAAGATTTCTAAGAGGAAAATAATCGTTGTGAGAAGGAAACCACTAATACCTATTCCCTCCAAATTGTTTTTGGTCAGTTTTTTCTCTTTCTAAACTGAACATGGTACAGACACAAAGTGTCTGATAATCCTTAACAATGAGACTGAAAGATTAAGTTTACAATATGAAGGCAAATACAAGAACTGGAGTCAGCAGGAAGAACTTCCAAATTTACTTACCTATTTGCCTCCGCTCAGAGGCCGTTCAGTTTTGGAAGAGAGGAGCAACCTAGGTTTAGTGTACTCTTAATTCTCGTTCACAGGAGCCATCTACACTATCAACACCAAATCATCTGATTACAGGCTACTGAACAGACAGCCAAATCTTGTCCTTTCTGTGGCTCAGAAGCAGGTGACCTTGAGATCTCTGTTCTCATGTCCCTATGTCAACGACATTTTTCCCTGTTGATTTTGTCTTAGTACCTTGGGATCCCCATTAGTATGCTCTCTAGGCACCCAAACACAGTCAAAAGTTTACATTTGCAGAGTTTCAGTAAGGGTTTATCATTCCTGTCTTGCTGAGAAAGAATGGAGGCACGCAAAGGACCTGATTTCACGCAGAAAATCCCAGACACCATTGTTGAAACACCTTGTGTTTCAGTACACCAATCTAACCTTTAACTTACTCCTTTCTTACACTGGCTTATAAACTATTTTTACAGTGTAACAGTGTGATCAACACCTGCTGCAAATTAAGCTCCCTTTCTGTTCAAATAAAACAGAATAAATCAGTAGTCCAAGTATTCCATTTTCATGTGTTGTATTCTGCAGTTACTTGTAATTTCTATTCTCTGCTCTGTCCTAGTTATACACATCCTTTCTAGTCTATCTGTTGTACAATGAGCTTATAACAAAGACAAATAAAAAGAATCATTTTTGCATGCTTGGTAGAAATTAAAATATTTTTCTCAACAAAAATAAAAAATAAAGCTAATCTAAGCTGTCATGAAATCATGAAATTACTCTGGCAGTGCTATCAAACTATATAGACATGTACAGACCCTTTGAAGAAATGAAGCTGCAGTTTATCAAGTGTGATTTATAAGCAACACTGATTTAGCTGGGAGATAACACTGCTGTCTAATCATTAGTAGTCAGACAACAGCCATGTGAACACATCAATTATGGGCCACTGCCAAAAGCCCTTGAGATCCCAGAGATTAACAGCCAATCCTCTGTTTTACAAGCTCACATCAAAAAGAATATTAATAAGAGGAGGGGCAATGTGAAAGCTTGTCAGAGTAATTCACGCACTAAACCAAGGCATTTTTCCCTTTGCTCTGCCTTGAACTGGTCCATGAAAAAAGCTGGCATCAGCTACAAAGCACGATGCTGCCAATTTCTCAGAAAATGTTTTTCATTAACATATGGGAAGTTGTGAAAGGCTGCAAAAGCTCTGTTTGGTGGATAAAGGCAACAACTTCTATGCGTTCCTTTCCTGAATATATCCATTATAAAACCTCAATCATTATTCAGATATTTGGAAATGAACATCCATGCACAGACGTGTTCAATGGCTTTTGTCTCCCTCAAAACCAGAGCTGTTTACTAATATAAACAAATTAGCCAGCCTTCAAGGCATCCATTTACTCTGTCTCACTAATGATTTAGAAAACTAAAGTAGAAATACTACCAACTCATCTTCGCGTTCATTTTGGTCTTTAAATGTGTGGAAAAAAATCCCACAATTGTGCCTTTCTTAATGACTTCTATGCAGGGTGGCTGACTGGAGCTTTATTCTTCTTACATATAAATGAATGGAAACAAGACAAGAATATACCTCCAAAGGGAGCAGTTATTCCTCTGTACAAATGTAAACATGACTACTGAGAGGAAGCTCGAACAACCAGTTGCTGGCATTTTAAATGCAGCAATATTAACTGGATGGTCTTTAAGCTCGGTCCAATCACTGTCCAGTCATCAATTACCCTGTCTGGACTATACTCAAGGGTCTAAAAATGGAGAGCTGTCTTACAGCACAGCTGGAAACAACCTGCCTTCAATTCCACCAATACCACATTTAAGGGTATGCAATCTGAAACAGAGAATTTTGGTTGTAGGGACTTTCCAGAGGTACCTTTACATCAGCTGTCTCAGGTACTGCCAGCAACTAACCTCCGAGCAAAGAGGAGGCAAGATGCAGGAACCTTTTAGACTGTCTCTGCCCCAGAGCCAGTAATATGAAAATTACGCCTTTAGGCACAGCTCCAGAACACATAATCTTTGTCAGATGAGACAGTTTTAAAAGTTCCCCCTTTGCTGTGGTTTTCCAAACACTCATTCCCTTCACTTATTTGTACCTGGAATATTACACATACATGTCCTACTGGAGGATGTCATACTGTTAGTCAAATTGATACAGCTAAGAGGGTGATAATCACACATGGAAGGACATGCAGGCAGGACATGTTTCAAGCAGCAGACTCATATTGCAGAACTGCCCCCTTAGTAAACAGCTGGAGCAAAGAGATGTCAGTCCCAGATTGTTTGCTCAGGTAACCATGGCAGTGTTAGCTTCCACAGCTTTACTGCTTCAGGGACATCCGTAATGGAAATTTTAACTAAAGATACAACAGCCTTGTAACAGTCCTTGTGTTTCTACAGCTGAATAGGTGGACAACTCATATCTGGCCAAAAGAAAATCCCACAACTTGTCTCACACTCTTGGCGGGGGCGGGGGGGGTTCATCTTCACATATCAGTTAGTTATCCAGGGACCCTGGGAAAGTGTGATAGTGACAGCTCAGTTTGAAATCAGTTTCTGCAGAGGGGGAATCACAGGCTAAGTGAACAGTTTGCACTGAAGGAGACAGAATCTCACACAATCATTCTGCCAGCACAGCCACAGTGATGGCAACTGCTGGCAGAGACATGCAACATCTTCAGGTCACACTGATGCTTGACAGTTTAATACTGTGTGTGAGTCCTTTGCTCACTCAGGTTTATGCTTTTTTTGCAATAGCAAAAGCAATGTCTGGAACACACCAGTTCCTTAAAGATGGATCACTTGCAGTTTAACAGCTGACACAATCTTAGAAATACTTTTTGTCTTATTCTCGACACGTTTTGGGAATATATCCACTGTTTTAAAAGAGAAGATTTTCTCTGATACATATCCAAAAAGGATATGTTTCTCTTACGTGTCCAAGAACACCATGCTATGAGAGCCACCCTAAAAGTTTTCAATTTCAATGTATTCTCTTTTTCTCTCATTCTGAGGATGAGCAATTTTGCAATTCAATTGCTTAAAAGCTAACCTGGGAAAACATTTATCAGGCAGATGTCTTCCAAAGCAGTAACTTCATAAGCACATCATAAAACAGGAAAGTGATTCAACCATTGTACAGCTGATAATGGGGGGGGCGGCGGGGAGGTGAAAAAAGAAAAAAAAAAAAAAATTGGGTTGAAAAGAAGTTAAATTTATTAAGATGCCAAGTTTTTGTTCAGCTGGCTGGGACAGGAAATTTGTCTTCCAATGTTCTCTAACATTGTTTTCACATTTGAATGAACTAATACAAATTAATACCAAATGTTGGACTTAATGTGCCAAGTGACATGAGTAAAGTCTGACAGGAGTGGCCTCCCAGTATCCAGCAAATGAAAGAGAGAGACTGTTTATCTGTTTTTAGACTGTACTCAAAACAGGGTCAAGACATTAAAAAAATTTCCAACTTCAAGACATCATTTTCAGAAAGGACTGAGCGGTCTGTGTGCAATGTCTCATACCAGGCAATTACAGTTCTCTTAAACCATAACTGAAAATTTAGATTTAAGAGTATGAACAACTATCGTAGCGCCTGGATCAATGGGATCCTATTAGAAAAGTGGAGACTTTAGCTGACTCTAATGACTCTTAGATTGGCCCTTACTATGCTTCCTAACTCACTACCAATAAATGCAAGATAAAACACCAAGTGAAAAGAAATCCTTTCATAAAGTGGAGGACATTTTTGGTGGCAATCCTCTACAAATGCTCCACAGGTTCCACATGGCACAGTTCTCAAGAAAGTGTCAAAATTATAAAGATATCAGGGCTGTAAAACAGGGAATGCTTCAGAATATAATAATTGGATGACAGCCCTAATACAGAGCTCCTGATGATGCACAGCAGCAGAACCTTTATTCCAAGCAACACCAGTTACTTTTAAAATTCACAATGAGAAAGGTTTTCAGCACTAAGTGTGTCAGGCTCTAAACAAATATTTGCTTTAAGACAGTGTTAATGACTTAGCTAATTGCACAATTTTATAGTTCTATAATGTACTGCACTGTAAAAATTAAACCAGTGTTTATTACACTTCTGCTACCTTTCCTTTCCATCTTATTGGACTGACTCTTAAATGGATTAACGTAAATACTGTACTATAATAAAACATAAAAAGTGCACTGGTTGACAATAGTTCTCAATATTTAACACAGTATTTTAATTCAAAGCCCACTCACAAACAAAGTAGTTCAAAACACTACTCTTGAATACTGAAAATAATGGCATACTTATTTTTCAACTATCAGGGAGCTACTCCATCTGAAAACACAGAAAATGTTATCAATGCTAAATTACATTAAAAGGGATACTGACAGATTAAAAATGAAGCTACCTTGCTTGTGTTATTACTAGCATTTTAGGTAACTGAGAAAAGGAAGAAGTTAAATTATTTGCTTTTGGAACTTCACTCCTTTTGGACACTAAAACCAACCACGTCAGTTTTCCTTTTTGTATCTGAAATACAAAAGGTGAAATAAAACTTAGTTTGTATTTTTGCAAAATTACATGTCTTTATAAAGTCTCTTTGATGTTAAAAATGTTTATGTGACGGGCCCTGATACTGTACTGTTAAAACTGCATTGAGAACAAAGCTTCCTTTATCACTGGAGAATCAATACAACTAATGGCCAAGCAGAAAAAAAATGGATCAAAGATACCTGAAGATGCCCTGCCCTTGTGTTTTGAGGATAGAGAAAGAAGAAGAGGCATGCGCACGCGCACATACACAAAACACTGGAAAAAGCACACACAGATATCCGAGAAACAGAGACAGAGTTGGTGGATCTTTGAGTATATGCAAAGAACTTCAAACACATCCTTAAATTGCAACTTAGCTTTTCTGTAGAGCAAAAATGGCAAAAATATTCAGACAAACACAAGTTTCTTTGATCTCAGTTGGCATGATATAGAAAATTTTTCACTCTTACCCATCAAAAAATATAGGTATTTAAGCTACCCTAGACTGGATTCACTTAATATCTACTGAAGACTGACCACTTGCTTTCAATACTGTTCATAATTAAAAGGGAATCATTATGCGTTTTCTTGAAATTAGTGTCACAACACATGAATTCTGAGTATTTCTTTGCTGCTCCATAGAAAGAACACAGTAGCTGTTGTTCTGCCCCCAAACAAGTGAATACTATTTCACATTCCTAGATCATGTTGAAAGTCTGATGATGATGTAGGAATGGTTAGTCAGTTGTTATGGCATAGTACGGCTGATTTCCATGCCATAATGCAAATAATTTGCTTTGTGGTTCTAAAACCTAGGAGTGTTGAGATCAGAGATGCATTTCTTTTGGTCTGAATCTAGGCTCTAAAAGCCACTTTTGATGGAGCTATTCAGTATGGAAATATATTGGCAATTTTCAATAACTCTATGATCTCGCCATCTCAATTTCACTGACTATAAAACATGGATAGCTTCCCTCCCCATCCCCCACCCCTTCCTTCCCTCTGGGTATTGTGAAGCTTATGGACAGACTGTATACTATATTTAATTAGAACTTAAACCCCAGAACTGATGCCAGATTTTCAAAATAGTTCACAAATCAAAACAAGAGGACAGATGTTCAAACGAACAAAGCACACTGGGTGCATGCATTTCCCTCAGATTCTCATAATGGCAAAAGTAGGTACTAGACTGTTCAAAAATCTTAATATTGTTGTAGGTGTTAACCACATTAAAAATCTGCCCTTCAGAAATGAACTCTTAGTGTCTCCAAGCTTTTTGAGATCCTTGGAAGAAGAATGAAATAACCATGCATTGAAATATTTAGACCTAATTCCTCTTTTCATTCATGTAAAATGAATCTCGAATTTGGTCTTCCATCTGCTTGGGGGCAAGGAAGAGACTGCTTTTAGGCTCGCTTTTTCCTTAGTATCATACAGAAAGTTTTCCGCTTTTTTTTGCACATTTGTTCTAAGCAAAATGAATAAGACTAAAACTGGAGTAGGATAAGATGCCAGTGGATAACTCTGACAAATTAAGCTATGTTTCCTTCTCCCACACACAAGCCTTCATCTTAGTCCAATATATCACACAAGCACAAGGGAGGAGGATGTATTGGCTTTTTCTGCTACACTCACATTTGCATGAAAAGGAGCAGTCAAACGAAAATTAAGCACTTAAACAGCTTAAAAAAGCACTAGCTCAGAATACTGTACTTCAATAAAACATTCATTGTTATTCAATGCCTGGCAAATGACACTGCCATGGCATACTAGCAGAAGAACCGTGAAGAATAAATGCTATCTGAAAAAGAGGTTTGTACTTATGCAGCGTTAATGACCATCTAAAAGAGCGATTCTGCATGGTTACATCCTCTTTGAGATTCACAGCTGCAGCTTCACAAGAGCAGCCATACATCATAATCTGCAGCCATTTTACGCTACCTTTGTGCTTTGGAGAGCAATATGGGCAGTAAGGAACTGCTAATATGTAAAGTTACAATCAAAAAAATAAGTTTATTCAGTGGTGATGACTGAGGAGGCGGAGATACTCAAATTTTAATATTGACAACACCTTTGATTGTAATAGCAGGGTCACAGGGGAAAGAGATCGCCACATTTCATTTCATTAGAAAGAAAACATACTTACTAGATTTGGATTTCTAATTCATTATAATAGTGGCAGAGAGTAGCACACAAGCTATTCTTTTAAAAGGCCAGAAATATGAATTTTAAAACTATAGCACTCACATTTTAATTAACAGGAGGAATTTGCTTATTGAACAACATGCTGATCCTGTAATCATCATTAATTAACTGATACAGAGTGACTTTTCAGAAAGTTAACATCTTGGGAATAAACATTTCACTGTACTTTGAAACTGTTTGATAATCAAACGCAACGTTAATTTCCACTAAATTAGTTACAGATTTTGTGGGCAAACCAAAGAGAGCCTTCAATTTCTACATGCACACAACTTACAGCCACACCCATCACACCAAAATATTTTCCCCAATTACACACACTTTTTCAAGCTCAGTTATATGGAAGCAACTATAGGTCTCTGCACAGTATATATCTGTGGCTTATTAATATAACTCTCTGGATCTTTAATTACGTTAGACAAAGTAAAACAGTCTGGAAACACTTTTGGCATTACTGTGCTTGTTAACCTCATACATATCTTTGTAATATACATACAACAACTAAAGTACATTATCTCAGGCCAGGTCGTTCAAGCTAGCCCTTCACTGCCGTGTAAATGGCATCAGTGATCATCACTCTAACTCCCATGAGACCTGTATATACAGATTTGGAAGAGGAAGCTCCAGAGGAGAAAAATGGGGCTGGTGCCAGTTTAAACTGTCCAGAGTTCAACCAGAGGTTAACTGTAACCAGGAAAGATGGTGTTTTGCTTTTGGCCCCGAGTACTGTAACAGCCAACATACAGCTCTTGTGCTTCTCATGCTTCTCCTGCTGGATGAAACTTACTACAAGCATAAGCATCTATATGAAAATGCTGGCATACTGAAGAGAAACTACCCCTTTGGTAATTAGGTACTGCCGTAGCCTCCTCTGCACTGTGAAAACACATCTAAGAGGAATGAGTTCGTACAGAATAGAATGTTCACCATTTTATGTTGGCTACTGAGAAGCTACATTTCAACATTAAACACAGCACTTAGAGTATCTGGCTAGGGCCAGATTTAGGATGACATAGTCACGACTCATGAGTCACTCCATGTCACAACCTCAAGTAGGCCACACAGAGGCTCAGTGAAGAGACTGCCCTTCCCTCACTCTTTTGCTTCCTCTTCCTTCCTTGCTTCCCCTGAAGAACTGAAGTGTGAAGTTTCATCTTATAGAGAGCTTCACTCACATGAAGTGACTCAGTTCTAGCTCCTACCATTATGCCTGAAAACACTGTTTTTCTTGCTATCTGTGATATTCTTCCTAGATTCATCCAGGCCACCAGACAGCCAGATAAGAAGCTTCAAATGTTGCTGAAGAGGAGGTCTAGATGGAGACTTCCAAGACAGGACAGCAAAGGACAGAAGGATTTCAGCAATCAAGTTTCTACATGCACCATCCCCTCACGTTATGGAAATCTTTTTAAAAAGGAAAGCCCTGACAGAGTTGTTCCAGATACACAGCTTACCCTGGAGACTTCTATAAATTTTTGCGGTTTCACAACACATTTTCCTATTAATTTGGAAATACATTTCTCAGTAACTGGTTGGTAAGTCCATAGAAACAACAGGGTAAACTGACAGAGTACACCAGGGAACCAGAGCTTTGACTACATATACAATCTGTCAAATGAATAGAAGGATCTTGAGGAAAAATTTCCCTTTAGATTCTACCTCTTCTACTAACATTAAATACAGCATAAAATGGGAAAAAATGAAAAGGGCATTACAATATGAGATAAAAATGCAGGGAATTGCACAAATGCAAGCCATCTTGTGGAAATGAGGAGAAAGAATTACGCATAAAGTAGTGATGGCCATGAAGAAAGCAGGCAATGTGATATACAAAGGAAAAAGACTTTCAGTGCTCTTTTCTCTTGAGGTTTGGTTTTGTTTTTTTTTTTCATAAATTGCTTTGGTTAACCAGGAGATTGAAAATGTCAGTGTAAATGCCCAAATAAACTCAATAGATTTAGGCTGGAATCACACATCCTGTTACAGCTGCTATTGAGATAAATTGAAATGAGGGTGTCAAACCCAGCTACTGATCACAGCCCTACCTCACCTATTCTGGAGATCACTGCCTGTTCTTTCACATTGCCTGTGTAACCCCACCTTTCATCCCAGACCCGTTAGGACTAAACGCACTATTGTGAATACTTGGACTTTTTTGGTTTTTGGGGGTTTTTTTTGGCCAGAGTGGGCTAGGGACCACCTTGTGGAAAGTAAGGAGGGAAAATAAGAAAGTACTCATCAGCGATAAGTGTTGACAATATGCTGGGTAGATGCCATTAGAACACCACATGGGATTAGAGCTCGAGTTTCATTTTCAGAAACCTAACAGAACTGTTCCACCGATACCTGTAGGCTGAGGCACAGTCTCTTTTGTCCTGGCACTGCTCCATTCACACCTGTTCCACAGACACACCTTCGCTAAGCATGCAGGTGCAAAGACTACAGCACAGTCAAGACATCTGCAGGCACTCTTTGTAAAGAGAGCTGTGCAAAACTTTTTGTGAGAGAACTGAGCAAAAATGTGACCTCCTTTGTACAGAAATCATGAAAACAACATTTGCCATAGCCCACTTGCACACAGGAAAACCCATAAAGTTCTCAAAGAATTTCTGTAGTGCTCTAAGGAGTTAGTCTCGGAGTTACCAGTTCCTCTAAGTGCAACCTGACTTCAACCAAACCAAAGAAACTATGTTTCCCTACTCAAAAGACTTGTAATGGTGCTTTGCTCTCATACCCCAAACCAATGAATGCAGTAATTCAACTCTAAAGTGGGCTACGAGTTTATTTTTAAATTAAGCTGTAGTTT
The DNA here is from genome assembly GCA_028020825.1 of Podargus strigoides. NCBI lineage: Eukaryota > Metazoa > Chordata > Aves > Caprimulgiformes > Podargidae > Podargus > Podargus strigoides. Next base: position 78,752,437 of record CM051663.1, on the reverse strand, counting down.
AAAAGGAGAGTCAATTAATCTCCAAGTAACTAATATTTCCTCCCTGCTCATACCCTGGTCTCTCAGCAAATGCTTTACAAATTTAGTAATGACTAAAACAAATTAGCCTAATTACCTGGAAAACCTGGTATACTGACTTTCAGTTTCCAGATCAGATTACCTTCTCTAAAGCAAAACACTGAAAACACTGGAAGCATGAGAATGAACAACAAAGGTGTCACACTCCTCATCCGTGGAGCTGGTTTTTATTTGCAAAAGTAAGTAAACACAGCGACTCCTTTGTGCAACAGAGGCAAGATCAGATCAAAAACACTCATGGGCCATACAAATGCAGGCCAAACAGGACAGAGAAAAATGTACTCTGACCTCTGTATTTAAACTTATCAATGATTTGTCTCCAGAAAAGTACTGAAAACTTGTTAGTGCAGGTTAAACCACTCACCACCCACTCAATTCTGGAAGTAATACTATGTTTGCATGGCTTTTCTTGAAAGAATTAAAAATTAATAAACATAATTTTAAGAAAGAGGAGCTCTTATGCCACTATAAATACTAACCAGAGCTGTTTTTATCTTAATGAGTTAAAATCATGTCAGCAACTTCCTTTTTCTCAGAATTTTACCAGCCCCTCGGCTTCCAATACTACTATAACAACAACAACAACCAAATTAAGCCTGTATCAAATTTTCCCAAATCCTGAGATTAAATAATTTCTTGGTTTTAAATTGTTGATTTAGAATGTAAACTTCCTTTTCAATTTACTGAGATCCACATTCGGGGCAACATCACTTAATTATGGGCTTTTTACTCTACAAAGGAGACAGAGAAGTTCATAAAGTCTATCAAGCATTTGGATATGGTACTACTGACAAAGAAAACAACTTTCTATTAGATACCCCAGTAGACTGATCAAAAATGGAAGACTAAGCCTGCAGTGAATTTGTCTACTGATAGTTAAGCTTTACATACCCACGAAAAAAAGAATAACTTTGTCTTGAGAATTAATGAAACTTCACCCATTATTTCAATGCTATCATTTCTAACCTGCAGTAATCTGTTAGAAGGAAGAGCAACAATAAAATTATATACTTATAAGTAAATGCAAAAAAAAAATACCTCGCAGAGGCTGCATCTTAAAATTTCCTATTGCAAACTTCCTATTACAGATTGGTTTTGTAGCTCTGCCAGTCGCATTATACAAGTTTTAAAGTACAATATGAACAAAATCAAAATACCAGAATGTAACATAAAGTTCTTTAGGGGTCACTTAGAACACTGCTTTCAATCACTTAAAATACGATGTCAATGCTCGCTTTACCAAGTAGACACCAGATAACAGGCTGGTTTAATATTCCAATGGAAATAGAAATTTCACTGCCTAGGGAGAAAACAAAGGGACATAGACATGCACAGATACGCATATATTAGACTGCATGTAAGAGACCAAATTCTTACATAACTTTCAAGGCAGCATTCTCCTTGCAGAGATGTTAGCACTAATGTTGCTCCTTACTTCAAAGCAACCAGATTCTGCCTCTAAATGCAATGGGTGAGGTGGCCTGTTACCTGCGAATACAGCTACATGCACTTCACCATGTGTCAGCCCTCATTCTATGGGTAAGGAAATACAGTGGAAACTAAATACAATGAAAAATCTACACTGTTTACTGTAGTTAGGGTTACTACTTAGCAGACTTACAGTTTGAGAGAGTAATATTTTTAATAGCACAAGCTACTGGCAACACAATGTTTGTTTACACATAAGCAGAGAGTAACATTTTATATCCTGTTAGTAAATTCAATCAAGCCATATGAAAAGAAACAATACATAGGGTTGCTAAGCACTTAAAAGGCCACACCTGAAGCTCATTAACTTTTTTCCTGTCCCCTTATGGAAACTAGACAATATAATGTACACTGAAAACTTTCCTATTCCTGTACTAGATTTCAAATACGAACAACTGACAAGTTTAGGGTTGTATTTCTTGCTTCTTTTGATTTTTCTTTACACAAACTTGCCACTAGTCAAAAGGACAAAAAACTCAATGTCCACTTTATTATAACTTAAAGGGGATCAAACTAAAAGTGTGGATTATGACTTCAGATGACCAGACACAACTTGCCAAACTTAGACATGCCTACTCTCTCTCTCATGCAAAGTTACTATGGCCACTGAAGATGGAAAATGTAATATTTATAGTCAGTTTTACATTGGCCAAACATACTCTTTAGAATGTTCATATCAAAGCCAAATTTCTGCCTACCAAGCTACTGGCAGCAGGCATGTGCTGTATAAATAAAATGTTTTCTTTTCCATGACATTTTTTCTCCTAGTATACATTTTCCCTATTCAGACTTTGTAAACTCATTTTCATGGCAGTGGGGAAATTACAGTACAGAAGTCACAGAAAATTTAACTCAAAAGGAAAAAATTTTGAAAGGCTACAAATTACTGAAAAAGGAGGTTCAAATGAAGAATCTTAAACTACTGCAGAGGTTACCCCACTGCTATAATGTTTTCTTAACTTTGATATTTAAACCAATGACTTATGAAAATGATATTTTCACATTTACAGGCCACCAATATGCAGGTCTTTAAAAAAAATGTTGTACGACAATAAAGCAGGAACCACAAGCACTTCTTAACCATTTGAACTGTCAACTAATTAATTATGACACTGAAACAAAGACCCATTTGAAAAACTTGCTCTTACAAGAGGAGAGAGGAGAAAAAGAGAGGGAAAAAAGAGGGGGAAAAAAGGTCTTGTGAGCAAGCCAAACTGCATTTCAGGGAGGGAGGTTCAAGAAATGTATTATGTTTGCTCACATTAACAGAGGCATTTCTCCCCCACTCCATTCAGACAGAAAACAAAATAGGGCAGCTCTTCTTGCCACCAACTGGTGCCCCTTAGCTGGAAGCAGCTCCAGTTGTCAGGTTCCTGTCAGAGTGTAAAGCGCACCAACACTTCCCTTCTCCCAACCCTTTTGTTCCTACTTAATATGTGCACTTTGCTCAGCAGCCTTTGCTGTTAAACAATTCATTTTTTACTTGCCTCCTCTGCTTTAGGAGGAGGCAAAAATAGCAGGACTTTGTCACAAAATATAAAGCTCATTTCCTGTACCTTCGTGCCTCATTCTTTCACCTCCTTGTCCATAGGATTTGGCTACCAAATAGGTCTTAATCTGTAAACAAATGATTTGCTCTACAATTAAACCATTCAGCTCTTTTTTTTTTTTTTTTCTTTTCTTTTTTTTTTTTTTCCCCTTCCCCGTTGGCTGCTTGGCTGCTGTCCAATGTGGAGGCTCATAGGTTCTTCTATTATTTAGTGCTGGTTAAAAGGCAATAAGCTCATTTGGAGTTTATAAAACTATAAGCTATCAACAAAAGCATTTAATGCTTCTCTGAAGCACTGTGGCTCTTGCCTGAAAAATTAATAATGTGTGACTCTGTGTGTGTGTGTGCACACAAATGTGTGGATGTGAGAGGGTGTTTTTTTATGTGCTGGCCTAGTTAAATGCTCTGGCTGTCTTTATGTCAGTTAGTATAAACTACAAATACGTGCATTTCACTCCAACTTTAATTGTCTGTGTACCTTTTTCTCAACAACTGACAATCACAGGAACTGCAGTTCACCATGGCTACAGAGCTAAACCTCAAAGACTTCAAAGTTGAAAATAAAATGTTAGGAAAAATAATGCCATGCTGCTGCAGCATTTCACAATGTTTGCAAATATTGTTTCCTTATAAAATGATGTTGTGAATCACAGGAGCCTACCAGAGCAAGCAAAACCTTTAGAGAAATAAATAGCATGTTAGGATTCTCATCTTTGCAGCTAAAAAGTCACTCACCACCCAAGAGAAAACAAAATAACATCACGGTCGTTTTCCTCAATCTCTATCTTTACATTTTTGCTCTGGGTGGAAACTAAGTTCTCAGGGACTATGAACTGAAACACAGTGTGTGTATTCACATTCATTCAGATGTTTCTAGATACAACATGGAGCTAGCAGGCTATCACCTCCCCCAATGTGCCACAGTAAAGACAATGAAATATTTTTTTAAATGTGGCTGTAAATAAGTGAATTATTGTAAATGAAAAGCTAAATTTACAGGTGTAAATCTCATTTATAAATGACAGGTACTTAGCAATATCAACTTCAGCAATATACTTTCAATGAAATTCTGCAAGCCTATTTAAAGTCCATTACGGCTGCCGACATCAATCTGCCAAGCTGCAGAGTGCTAAGCTCCACTAAAGATTTGCACCTATAAATTTAGCTACTGGTATACTTGAATTAAATACACTGTGTTTCTCCATCTAGGCAACTACTGGCATAAGGCATTGAGGTGGGCGGACAATAAACCAGAATTGTCACCGAGCCTCTGATACTGGTTTTGCCTCAACAAGAACTTAAATTCAGAGCCCCAGTTGGGTTGAGATTCCAATCCTCTTCATGGTGTTTTAGTCTAGATTTCCACACTTTCCACTCAAAATTTCACTTCTTCCCCAATGAGTACAACAGTAAAGGCCATATTCCTTCTGCAACTGATCATACAAAAATGAACATTACAGGAGAATCCTGAAAACTCAATTTATATAAAATATTTTAAAGGTACACCCATGTACCTATGTATATGCACGTATACCACACACACAAAGGGGCAAAGGCAGACATGTTAATTAGGTGTACCTATCAAGACTCACTAAAGACCAAATGAGTCTCTGTCTCCTGTCCCCCAGCCAAATGACAAATTCTGGAGTTGCAGATAATAGGCGGCAGGCAGACAGGTGGCAGATAAGTATGTTTGTCCTGAAAAACTACTTAAAGGTTTAAAAAAACAAATGTTTTCCAGGCCTGCAGAAAAGAAATGCCTTATATCCTCAACTGGCACAGCAATCACAACCAAATTTTAACCTGAATTATAAATATTGTTCATTTTTTAAATTTATCCATATGTAATATATCTTCAGTAATTACCAACTAGCTGAAAAGGTTTTGTAAAAATTAAGCAGTAAGAAGCATTTTAAACCTATAATAAATATTACAGTTTGAGGAATAATGTAAATCTTGCAAGTAGTTTGAAAATAATTGGCAACTTTTCCTCCCAGAGTAAATCTGAAGGCTCAAAAATAAATATTCAAGAGCATTAATTTGTTTCTAGATTTGTGCGTGCAAGTAAAACAGCAGCCATAATGTGGAAATTTGAGTCACATTTTGGAATTGGAACTAATTGGAAGCAGATTAGAATTTTGCCTCAGGGGAACATTGTCAAACTAGAAGCCGGAGCAAATGAAGAAAGAGGTGAAAGCATCGTGAAGAGCTGACAGATTTACAGTGCTCAAGGCAATAAACGGGTACTAGATGAAAATGAATGTTCTTCACTGTACTGCATGCAGTTTTCAGTCATATCTCAGCAATAACAGCATACAGCTATGAAACCATTATTTTCAGAGAGATGGTGAAGGGAAGAGTAAGAATGAAAAAAACCACTATTCAGGCAGTATGCAAAAAAACCCCAAACATATAGTTGCTCAAGTTGTTACAAGAGTAATCAAATTGGTCATACTGGGCCCTGTTTTGTAACCTGGACTCATCTCAAGTAGGGCTTACACAGACATCATGCAATGAACTACTTATTTGAGTTGAGAAAGGTCTGTAAGCCCTTGCTCACTGTGAGCAAGAGTCAAAGCATTAAGCTCTTAAGTGAAAAAAAAAAACCACACAGATTTTATATTTCTAAAGCTAAGAATAACACAGAACCCTGCAGACAGATAAATTGGAGGCAGGAGGAAAAAATCCATTTTAGAGGGTGATTAGGAAAGGTTGGAGAGGAATATAAAAATGAAAATAAAGTGTAGAGACTAATGTACCAATGCTGTAATGGAAACAGCTGCTAGCTTTCTCCTTCAATGTTTGGCATCTGGTGCAGCATCACAGGAAAGATTGTTAAAGGATTTGGACAGGAAATGTTAGCCAAAACTCAGTTGCTGTATTTATAAAACAGCAGAAACTCTTTTTTCATATAAGCGAATGTATGTATGTGTATATATACACACACATGCATACATATACACCTCCCCCATATATATATGAGTATATACATTGATATACACACACATATACAATCCTGTCCTTAAACAGCAACTAGTAACACTGTTACATGACACTGAACCTTAGGACTGGGTGAAGTGGGTAAGAACACAAATTCAGTTTTTCAGTAACGCTGGGTGTGGAACAACCACCTTTATTGTTCTCAAACTGTAGCAGTATTTTTGCTTCAAATTCCAGAACTCCAGTGCAATTCAACATACACTGCCTAACGCTAAACCCAGCACAAAAAATAACCAGTAAAACTTTATGTCAAATATATTCAATATAACCAGAAATACTCCTGGAGTATTAGATCCTTATCATCAGTGCAAGTTAACTGAACAACTCCCTGGACATTTACTAAATCAGATTTAAAACTCCTACCAACAAAACAAAGTTCAGCTGAGTAATGAGGTCCATTTCTAATTGCATTTGCTTCTATTACCTTTTGTCTCAGAGATACACATCTAGTTTAATTTCCTTGCTTCAAAAAAAGGAAGAATTGGCAAGAACATGAATGCAACTACTGCTATTACTCCACTGCTATAAGCCTATAATAAAGCACAGATTTGATAGTACTATCCATGTACTGTGGCAAACCACACACAAATAAACAGTTCTCCACGAAGAATGAAAACCCAAAGACCAAACCCTTCCAATTCAAACATTATTGTTGCTTTTAACATAAGCCATCCACAGAAATCAGCCAAGGAGGTGACAGGAAATCCAAAAATAATTTGGTCTGGCCCTGCACACTATGAGAAAGGACGTTACAAGTTGCTTTTCACTCTTCTTACTGGTTGAGGGAAGCAATGAAAACTATAAAACCTGTGCTTATGGGACAGACACCTACGGTACCACTCCTGTGACAAACTTATTTCTACTACCGGTCAGCACAGCATCGCTGAAATTCATCAGTAAAGGTGGTATTTGAGTAGTGTGAATTTCTGGTGGGCGTGGGGTAGACTTAACAAAACCCCTGAATTAATTCAATGGCTAATGCAAATGAGTAAATGTCTGCAAAATCAAACTGTCTGGTGCACACAGTTAAAGAGGACAGATGTGCCTCAAAATTTCCTGGGAAACTGAGCCTAAACTTAGTGCTTTCTTTTATCAGAATGAAGAAAGCGAGCTCCAGGAGTTTACAAAAGTGTGACCAATTGGAGCTTAGTCTTCTGTTGCTAATTGAAGCATGGAGAAAAAGGAGCCAGTTTCTGAGGGCAAACTACAAACATATACTTTTTATATTCCACTGTCACATGATAAAAAACAGAATCAAGCTGACTCGTAGAAACTCGACTGGCAACCAAAGACCAAGCTATTATTTCAAACTGTTATGGGAAAGCAATAAAATTGCTACCAGCTCTCCTCATGTTACTCTTCAATAAAAAGAAGCCATCAGGGAAATAAGAGGAAAAGAAAACACATCAAAACCTCTGAAGTTCCTTTAAGTAAAAATACACTTCTGTGGCATAATGCTATCTGCTTCCTGGTTAACATGACAAGACAATTCCACAACTAGAATACCAGTGTTTTGAAAACATGAAGTAACCACAATCAATAGATCTTAGTTTGTTCTTTTGACTGCAAAAACTGCATTCACATGCCACTATTGGCATATGCTTCAAACATCCCCATGAGGAAATTTTCCTTACATTATTATTTGGTGGAGATTCTCAGGAAACAGAAACACCTCAGCCAAGCTGGGTGTGTGCCCAGGAATAAGATTTAGGCTAGGAAGACTCAAAAACGGGGGGAGGAAGACGGGAGAAGATAAGGGAACTAAACGTAAAGATCAGCAAGTCAAAATGGTTGAGGAAGATTATTATCATAAAGGGGACACAATCCAACATAGCACATCTTCACTTCAAAATGACTGAAACAGAGAGTGCTTCACATTTTATTCCCAATTGCTTTGATCTGAATAGCCTCAGTGGACGCTAAAGGTAGATGCTAGGAAAGTCGATCCCTTCATTTTGAGATTTAGCAGTATTTACCAATTTACAGGAAAAGCAGGCATATTTTAAACTTCTGTTACTAAAATGCAACTTTTTTACTTCCAGTGTTGGTTTAAGATTTCAGGAAATCTAATCAACATGACAGCTACATCCTAAAGCTGGATAAACCGACATATACGGTCATCAGTCCTATTTCACTGCACGCAACTTACCCTACACGCTCACTTAAGTTGTTTAATCAAGTAGTCTTACATATAAGCATATGTATTATGTATGTGTACATGTACATGCAAAGAGGGGCATCAGAGGAAACTACCTATTCCCACCCCCTTGAATTATCTCTCAGCTTTAAAAAAAAAAAAAATACAAAGAACTTGCTTGTCAGTCAAGTCACTCTGAATAGTTTTATTTTCATTCAAATGTAAAGGCTTTGTTCCAATTGCCAAGACCATTCAGTCAGAATTAAAAGAGAAAATGCAATAGAGAGTCCTTACTGAAACCCTGGCTACAGCACAACCGAAAATCAGTCTGATCTTCACATTTACCCAAATGGCTACTCATAGCCTGCAGTAAATTGTGGTTTTAATTCAAGAATGTAATAATAATAAAAAAAACCTTGTGATTTAAAATCTCATTTTAAGAAAACCCCTCAAGTCCTGCTATGAAAACTGGTAATTATCCTTATTCAAATTATCTCATTTCAAACATATTTTTAAGCAAATTAAAAAATGATAGCTTGTATTATTATTCACTTTGGTGAAACACTGCACCACAAAAGAGCTCCACTGGGCAGAAACACCCTGGTGCAAAAAGGGAAAAGAAAAAAACCTTCATCAAACTGGGGGGGGGGGGGGGGGAAATTTTTCTAAATTTTAAAAATCTATTTACTTTTTGTAATCATGTCATTACCAGAAATTTTCATGGAACATCATTTTGGTGTCTTTCACCCAACAGAGATGTTACGTACAGACCAAAATTTTCTAAAATATCAATATATTTCCTGTGATTATTATTAAGAAATAAAAATAACTCATTGACATGTAAACACACTAAAACCAACACTAGTTTTCAGCAAAACTGTGGCCAGTCCTTCAACTGCATCCAGAGATCCACAGGTGTGACCCTATCTGAGGACCCATGGGAGGATGTATTTCTGTCGTAAGAAGTAAAGCACAATTAGTAAATCAGATAGTCTCTCCAGCCTTTCAGGAAATGCAGTGACATATCACTACGTACTTTAGAACATTATGTAAGTACAATATAAAGCTGGTACAGTGCTAAGCATATTATGTAAAGAATAACCTGGCTGCTGGATCATCTGTACAAAGCATCTTAGCTCAGAGCAAGGCAGACTCTAAACTTGTTTATATGCAGCAATCCAAATGAATACATATATCCATTGTATATATACACACACCATGGAACAAATCTGGAACATGTAGCTGACATGCCATTCAAAAAGTGCGTACTATATCTGTGAAATACAGAACATGTGGCAATGACACAAAGCTGCCCAAGCACCTGCAGAAGTAATCTAACCTTTTTCCAAGGGTGGGTGATGGAACTCCAAAATACATACGTCTTTATCCAAAACAGAAGGTGGCGTTTCTGATAGCACAAATGTCAGTATTTCTGAGACCATATTCCTGATGATGCTTGTAAAATGCGCTTAGTTGCCACATGTACCAATAATACCGTGTAAGATCTGGAGAAACACAGATTTTTACTCTTTAAGTAAAAAGAGTGCTTCAAAAAGAGCATTACAACCAAGACCATGGCTCCAGGGGTAAACAAGCATGCGTAGGCTGTCAAGATACTGGGCATTTTGAGGAAAATTCTAATTCTAAGCATACTTGGCCTGCATCTCGCAACTTCATTTCTTTATACCCTCTCTTCAGGCAAGTCTTCTCATCTACTATTTCACAGACTGTATTTGTTGACCTTTAATCCCATGTAATCCATGATTACACATGTATTCCTAGACACATGTGTAATCTTAGTGCCTTCAGAGGGGAGAAAAGGGTGCTGGGATAATGACCCTCATGCTCATTATTGACCTCAAACTGAACACCTTTTGGGGGGATTTCTCAGACATTTCCTCTCCTACCTGTTCAATGGATTTTAAGAAGGGGATGCCTGCAGTCTAGTTCTCAACTGGAACAGCCTTGAGATGGCCTTGGTATCAGCAGGACAAAGACAAGTGTTCTGAGATCCAGTTACTGACCATGGAGACCATAGCAAACTTGGAAATTACACAGGAGGAGGTACTGGGACCACCATCCATCAGGCCAGCAGGTACAGAAGATGTTGGTGGATCTTCTGGCAAGTGCAAGAAAGCAGCAAGAGGAAGAAACAGCAGCACATCTGCATAGTCCTGTAAAATGTCAGATTTTCAATTTAAAATGGTTGCCATGATGCCACCTACTCTCAAGAGTCTCTTATCTAAGGGAACATCATTTTCACTGTTGTGGATTGTCGGGTTTTTTTTTAATACACCTGTTCTACAAAGCAAGCTCAAGACAAGGACTCTTCTCACCGAAGCAACAGCATTTAGCCTGCTTTTACAAATGTAAATCGCACGGGTAACACTGAGCAGATAAATGGGAACCTGCATTCAACATGCAAATGATGTGTCCAGTTAACAGCAGGCCACAGAATCTCCCACAAACGTTGCTACTACAGAGCCAACAGATGATCACTTTTAAAAATTAGATCGTTCATTTCACGTGGGGGAGAAAAAAATTAAAAAAAAAATTTTTTTAAAAGACGAATTTTAGCATGTAAGAAAAACTGCACGTTTCAGACTTATGATTTACGTTGTTGTCGATAAAATATCTTTCCAATTACCAAGGCCCTGGTAGGAGAAGCTGGAATGCATTATGTGTTAATGATCACAGCCAGGGGTCCAAGCTTTACTCTTTTGTCAGCGCTGCAGCAGATCCTCCCCGCCGCTTCACCATTAACATGTCTGTTTCCTGTCAGACCACTCAGAGATAATGTCATTTATCTCAGGGCGGCACAAGACCAGTCATTAGCTTCAGTATAAGTCCTCCAACAAAGGCCGGATGGCGTTTTATCCAGGGCTGGTGGGCTGCAGCCAAGAATCTCATTGCCTAACAGTTCAGAACTTTAGTTATCTTTAAACGAGTAATTTTTCCCCCTATCAACAATTCTATAACACTCCTATAAAGAGCAGAAAAGTCTCTGCATGGAAAATTTTACTCAATGGTTCTATCGTATGCAATTAGGTGAGTGATAAGAGCTTGCTAAAGTTATCCTTTGAGAGGGTGCTTTTCTTTTCTTCCCTCCCCAGCCCCCCCCATTCCTTTTACCTCGTAGGGAAAAATTGACAGAATAATTCAGGTTCTACCTAAATAGTAAGATCTTTGAAGAACTGACACTTATTGTGTTTGCCTGCAGGAGGTGATTCACTATTATAAATTCTTCAATGACCGAGCTTCTGGAAATCTCTTTAAATGAAAGTGGAACTGGTTAACTGTATGTACGAACATGTGTTTTCACAGTCTCTCCTGTATTATTGCATTTCAGAAAGCTTCTATAAAGTGCCAGGTGAACTTTTTGAAATAATGATAATAATAATAAAAAAAGAAAGAAAGTCGAAAAAAATATGAGCGAATCTCAGCCATTCAGTTTCTGGTTTTATGCTGAAAACTGGTAACAGATGGTACTTTCCATGTTACTTGAATCTGGTTATTGAACACCTCTATGGTTACAGGAGATTTTGCTTAGCACTTTTAACACACATTTCATTTATTGGACTATAAAATGCTACTTTGGAAAAACAAGTCTTTATATAGCTATAATTAAAACAGTCTTGCAGGAAAGCCATTTAACATGGAGAACATGGTTAACCTCATGACATCTGGACAATCAATCCTTTCCTTTTTACTGGGTATTTATGAAGTTATTAAAATTGTAAAATTACCAATGCCCAAAGTGCAATATTTTTCCAGTAGTTCCGAGTAAGGTTATCAGCTTCCCTACTTTATTTTATAAATGTTCTAGACAAGCCTCCATTGTGCTATGGTAACTCTTGCTTTGCAGAGGAATCCCAGAGCAGATCTGGTCATACATATTGGTAGAGGTCATCAGGTTCACACGGAAAGCTTTCCTCGGCCAAAGGGCAACACCTCTTCACCCAGCTCAAAGAGCACCGTCACACTACTAGACAGCCCTACAGAACTTAAGAACCTTGAGCTGTGCTTATTGTTCAACACCCATAGTTATCGATGTTTTTAACAGCTAAATCCCTTATGTAGCTTTCAAAACAGTTTGCTGTCAAACAACAATAGACTTTGTTCTTTAATTACAGCAAGTGACCTCCCTGCCCTTTTATTTCACAGTGAATAAACTACACCCAAGGCCAGCAAGAAAAGTACATGAAAAGCATATCTCCATAACATCATTACTCAAAGCATGTACTTAAACGATTTACATCAGTAGGTAAAATGCACACAGTTTCCTCTGATGAAGTGTAAACCACCCTCAATCCCGCTAATAAAAAAAAAAAAAAGTGAAGAAACAATGTCAGCTAACATGTTAATTTGCCGAAGAAAACTTTCAGATGTGAAATGCAGTCTTAATGAGAAGCACTGAGCTAATACAAGAGAAAAATTCAATCCTGGAGTACCACTGGACTGATTCATTTTGAAACTGCAGCTAGACACCTCTGATTACAGCTGTTTATCTTCTGTATTATTTTCACATGCTAAATACAGTTTTCCCATATCTCAGAGTAAATTGTGACTGAATCCCGAAGTCTCCCTGTAACACACATACAAAGCAAGTTCTTCTAGATACTCTGAACACTTTTCAATGTAACAGCTGTTAAAAACACAAAAAAACCCCAACCAAACAAAAAAAAACCAACTTGGCTAAAACAGACGAAGAGTTCATGCTGACAGTCAGTAACTGTGCTAAAAACAGTATGGATGAGAAATGGAAAATGGAGACAGGTTTTAACACCAAAAACCTTAGGAGTGGTTAGCCTACCTGTCAAAGCTACTTATTCAGACATGTCACTGGTGGCTTAACCACAAAATGGGCTGCACAAATATAGCTCAAACATCTTAGAATTACAGCATACTCTGACTTTGTCCAACATATTAGGGGAGTGGCGACGTTTACAACATACTTGTGGTTTCTGCATAAAAGAGCCAGCAGAACAGAGTCATTGATTTAATTAGGCTTCGTAAGATCCAATTTATCATGTTTTACATGGCTGTCCGCAGCAAAGAAACGGAATAAATAGACCAAAAATAGACACTGAAGCATGCTGTGAAAGCTAAACAGTGACTACAACTCCTGGGAATCTGCTCCAAGCTTTTCACAAATAGTAAACAAATACAATATTCTATTCCACACCACATACAAAAACCTGTAGATTTTGAATCAGCAGGCATGAACTCATTTGTATCTACGGGGAAACATCCAAATTCACGAGACGTGTCTTTCACAACATTAAGGCAACTGGAAATTGATTTTACATGCAGGCTTGAAAATTATGTATTTACCTACAGACACAAGGTGCTTTGTGCAAGTACAGTATATATATGTCCCAGTGTATAAACAGTCAAAGCAAGAACACTTAAGGAATCTAAAACCCTTAAAAAGATATCTTGCTAATGATTATTAAACACTTGGGGAAAAAAGCCAGAGCAACAAACATAAAACACTTCAGCTTCACTAACAGTGCCAAAGGCTGTGCTTAAGGTTGCAACCATTGTCAGCAAGGAGCTTTATTATTATTGCATGTCTAGAAGGGAGCATTCTTTGGGCAGAGAAACACTAAGGGATGCTATTTAAAGACAGCAAGCAAGCACACCATTGTGCCAGACAATGGCCAACACTGCACGACTCTAACGTGCGAAGCCTGTATTGAAGTCGGTGTGTGCCAACAGCAGTGGCTGTTACTGGAAATGCAAGCTCCAAACCTCCTCCTGGAGCAACAGCTACCACACAAAGAGTACCACTGGCTCCGAACCGCTCCATACATGTTTGCTCTGAATTTGCAAGCCATCCAATTTACATCGGACGTAAAACTACTCGCATGTGTATGGATTCTTCATACAATTTCCTGTTTGACTAGAGAGTGAAAAGAAAACAAAAACGGGAGAAACCACACCACCCTCTAATCTCTGTTGCCATGGCAGCAGCCTTTGAGATACTGAAATGTTCAGATTGCCAGCTAAACAAAATTGTTGAATGTGAACATTTGGCTGAGAGATTAAAAGGCTAAGGGGGTTGCAAAAGGGCAGTACCTCCCACATTCCAGGCAGCCACTGAATCCAATCAAATGGCTCTGACTCTTTAACCACAGCCATTGTGAAGACCGGATTAGGGCAATTTATCTAGATAGTTAAAACAGATTAGAGAACTGCAATTTGAAGACTATTGGCAACAGGAGTAAATGCCTACTGTACTAAGTTAATAAAGAGACCATGAGATTTTAGGACACCTTTCTGCCGCCAACAGAAACTCTCATAAATCAAAGCGCAAACATATACACATGAATTACAGCAATCCGGTTTTCTCATCTGCATTTAGAAAAGGTCACAAGGCTCATTCAAATTCATCTGTAGATACGCTATCTTAAAAGCAATAATATGCATACAATATGAACTTTAATTTGCTCCTTGCCTTGAACAGAAGACGTTGAAATTATCTTCCAGTTCTAACAAATACTGGATGTCACCAACACACAAATCTAATCTTCCAGTCGACCTAACTATTGCAAAAACTTCAACACGACCAAAATACAAAAAAGCCAGTAATGGATTGTAAAAAGACGTGACTTTTTTCTGAGATGTTCAACCCAGACACTTCCTTTAACACCGACCCCAAAGTTTTCCCATCACTGAACATCCACTCGGGGAAGCTGTAAAAGCAGATAATTTAAGACCAACAGCTGACAATAAAGGCACAATCTAACAGCCTGAGGTTGTTCATTTGGGGGGGGGGCGTGTTGGTTTCCTTTATTTTTCTGGCACACCAGGTTGTCTTTGTTTAACAACCTGTAGAACTCATTGGAGTCCTGGGCCAGTGCTCGCCCCCGGGTCCCCCAGAAGACACCTTCTGCCCTACGGACAGAAAAATTCCTGCCGACAACAGAACCTCTTTGAAATAGCAGCTAACAAAAGCCAAGCTTTCCCTCCGCCCTTCCCAAAGGCTAGAGTTATGGCCATCTATTCTCACAAAAAACATCCTTTGCAACGCAACAGAAAGGAAGAAAAACACACACCCCCATCGGATTTCTTTCATACATTTCAACCACTCGGCCAACAAGTAGTTCACATCCAAGAGCCAGCAGGGTTCAAACGGGAAAGCTCCCCCAGACAGGAGACAAACGGCTCCCCTCTGTTCCGAAATCCGTCTTGCACACATGTATCTCCTCTGCACAAGGTGCATTCCCCTCTTCCCAGCCTCCTTCCAGGAGGACAAGAGGCACCGCCTGCCTGCTAGCTCCTTCCACACCAGGGGCCTCTGGGCTGCTGTACCATGGCAGCCCCCAGTACAACAAGCGTCCTGCATCTCCATGAAGCACAACGGCGGAGCCTGGCTCTCTGCCGATGCCTTGTTTCCACCCCCCCCCCCGCCAAGCACAATCTCAACTCCAGGCAGCAAGGCACTGGAGAAGGGAGAGGGATCCCTGCAGACTTTGGGAGAGGAATGGCAACGAATGCCTGCTGGCATATTGGAAAAGCATCAGCACAGACAAGACCTGCTGCTGCTCCTGGAGCCTGAGCTATGCACCCCCCTAGGCAAACGCACAGACCTCCAGCCTGCAAACACGTGCCATCCCTCTGGTACCACCACTGCGGCGCTCGGCTAAAACCAGGGACAGCTCAGTCAGGGTCATCATCCCGGAGTTTCTCCTTCTGAGAGAGTGCGATCAAAAGGATCAGACAAAACTGAAACATTCTCCAGGTCTGAGGACAGGGAGGGGAAATCATAAGGAAGAGCAGCACACTCAAGACATGGTGTCTTCTGCCTAGAGAAGAGGTCTTGGGGTTGTTTCTTTTTTAAGAGAAAGAGGAAGAACAGATGCATGTCACAAATACACAGCAGAGAGAACGACACAGGAGCCGAACACACAGTTATGGGACATTTATTATAGGCACAGGAAGAGAGAAGAGGCGGAGAGGAGCTTTGTCCTACCTTTTCTGTTTTCAATTTCTTGATTCGCCTGTGGCTCTCCTCCTCTTCCTCTTCCTTCTTTACCAAAATAGAGTTCCCCATTAACCCTGAATCCGGGGTACCTTTGCTCACCTCCCCCATGGCAGAGGAGGTGCAGTGGAAGGGGCTGCTGCTTCCACCACTGCCTCCCTTGGCCCCAAAGCCATAGAGGTGCCCAGAGGGAGCTTGGCTGCTGCCACCCCCACTGCCGTTGGGGTGGCCCTGCTGCAGGTCATGCTGCTTGTCCTTCCTGGATTTTCCTGCATCCTTATCCCGCTTGGAGCCTCTGCTGCCTGGGCCTTTACCTGGTTTCTCCTCTTTGTTTTTCCCACAAGAGGCAATGGTGGTGGTGTTGCTGGTGTTGTTATTATTGCCGTTTGGGTTACTGCTCACGCTTTGACCCAGTGCTGAATTCATGCCAGTTGCCTCTCCAGGGCGCCCTTGGACTTCCTGCCTCTTGCCAGCACTGCTGATCTCAGGAATCCCATACAAGGCAGCAGAAGGCAGAGATTTATTAGCATCCTTAGAAGTTTTACTCCTTTTCACTTTTGATTTGCTAGTCTCTTTGTGGGAGGAATTCCCCTGGGGAGCAGAGGGCTGAACAGAAGCAAATTTTAGGCCATCAGCTAAGGCTGAGGTAGCATTAGCCCCACTGGAAGCCAGACCCCCGCAATCCTTGGAGCTGGTGTTGCTGCTGCTGGTGGTATTAGTAGAATTATTCATCTCAAATTTCTGCCTGTCCTTCTCCAGATCGGCGTCCAAATCGATTATTAAATTCCCAACACCGATTTCCCAATCATCGCCACTGTCATAAGTGTCAACTGCGTTTGGATCCACACCTTTTCCTGCAGTGGAAGTGTTCAATGACATCCTGAAGATGAGATCTCTAGAATAAAAATCCGATGAACTTTCCTTTGGAGATGTGGGGACATTCGTTTATCTCCGTTGGGCTCTCTTAGGTTCAACCCTTCCTGTCTTCCTCCCCGAGGTGTGTCTAGGTTCACAACCTGCAGTCCACGTCCACCTTGCCCTGTGAAGAGGGGAAAAGTCGAAGATTTCTTGTCTGGGTGTTACCAGAATATAATATGACTAATAAAAAGGGGCCAAGGTAAGGGGAGCGAAATCATTCACCATTGCCACATTTTTTTCTTAAGTTTGTTAAACCGGAGGCAATGGCCGTGATGCTTTTATAGTGAGCATCTTTAATGTAGTTGTATACCAACATCCACAATCTCTCTTAAAAAGTCATGTCCACAAAAAAAAAAAAGGGCGGGGGGGGGGGGGAAAGAGAGAGAGAAAAATACAACTGCAATTTAAATCCACAAAGCTCACGAAATACAGTCTTAGAAGTGGTGCCTAGCTGTTGGAGCACATGTTGTAATCTAACCCCTTGGACCACCACCTAGGCACGAAGGGGAGAAAAGGAAGGTCACAGATTCACTCTTCACTGCATTCCACGGATTTTGTGGCTTTAAACCAGACCCTTGAAGTTTTGTGACTCTCCTATATTATCTTTTACTCCCCCCCCCCCACTTAATCTCCTGAGGAGGAGAGGGAACGCTAAGGGAAGTGGGAAACCCAATTTTCCATGCCACAGTACAGCTTCTGTTAAAAACCAACAGCCTACAAACACAAATGTTTACTGGAAAATATTAAACTCGATAGGCTAAAAAAAAAGAAAGAAAAGAAATAAAAAGGTCCTTTTTTCTTTTTAAAAAAATATTCTCAAGGTAATAGGTCTAAAAGCAGTTCCAATGTACTCCTAGGTCACACAATTGTTAGGTCTGTTAAATATAGTATTACTGACTGTACAGGAAACTGATTAAGACATACACTTTAAGTGATCTGCACCAAGGTGGCCTCAGTGACCGCAAATGAGTGTGTGTTTGACAAAGCTTAGTTAAAACGATTTTTAAAGAGATCTCTCCCTTTTACAGTCGACTGTCGAAATAGTTACACATATATATGCATAATGCTTACCTTTAATCCTTTATCATTTTTTTAATTAAACCAGCAAATCAAAATGCTGTTCCCACTCGTCTCAGCAACAACTCTGTGCCTCATTTTACTTAAAGAGCAAGTGATCAAGAAGTAGAAAGCAAGTACCATCTCAGCCAGTATAAATCGGTCAATAACATATCTCCCCCTACTTTGGCACACGGATCAGAAGTCCTTTTTTTGTTTGTTTGTTAGGGGTTTTTTTCCTCCTTGCTTAAAGAAAAAAAAAATGTAAAAAGAAAAAAAAAAAAGTAAAAAAATGCTGAGCCTCACAACTTTACCAGCTGGTAGGTAATATTTCACATTCAGAACTGAAGCATCAAGGACCAGGTTTTTGTTTGTTTTTCCTGAATAAGCACCGAGAGGTAATAATCATCATAGTAATTAAAAAAAAATAAAAATAAAAAAAAAATAAATTTTGGTTCCCCAACTTCACACTCGGTCTTCAGCCCCAGACCTGGGAGCCATCCTGATCAGTAAGTAATGATCCCGTGAAACAAACCTACAGGCGCCCGGGTGTTAGGAGACAGAATGTGCTAACATCGGGATAAATTAGTGAAAGGGAGGAAGGAAAAAAAGAAGAAGAAAGGACTGAAAATCTGGGCTGGATTCCGCCCGTTAGTTGGGAAGTGGCATTTTTTTCGCCCGTCCTGACAGATCTGATTTCTTGAAGTAACTTGAGGGGAAACGGGGGGGGGGAGGGGAGGGGGGGCCGAGGAAGAGGAGGAGGAGCGGGAGGGGGAACCACTGATCTGATAAAGCGGTTATCACAACATTCTGTCGGGGGGCAGGGAGGACAGCGTGCTCTCTAACCACGTAAATATTCCCAGGGATAATATTTCGGGGGCGGCGGGGGTGTCTGTCCCTGTCCGTGTGTGTGTGTGTGTCGTGTTCCCCCCCCCCGCGCCTCAAAGCAGCGCTTTTTAGAAACAGTCATTAAAAAAAAAAAAAAAAAAAAAAAAAAAAACAAAACACCATAGGCACAGAGCGGGGTTTCAAATTGCTGTCTCGGGGAATTAAAAAAAAAAAAAAAAAAGGGGGGGAAAAAAAAAGACAAACCCGGGAGCTTGGGGCTAATCAGTCACGCGGTAAGTAATTCAGTAATTAGAGTCCGAGGAGATGAAGCAGACGACCTTTTTTTCAGGACAGATCGCTCCCTCCTCATTGTCTCGGCAAACCTCGCAGTCTGCCGCTATCCCCCGTCCTCCCCTCGCCCTCACGACTCTACCCCCCCTCCCCCTTCTCCTCCCCTCCCCGAGTCAGCCGGTCTCGGCGCTTTAGCTTAGTATTTTTAATTAGCCGGCGATGGGAAGCTAAAAGCCGTAATGAATTGCCGGTGGCGGGCGGGGGGAGGGGGTGTGCGGGGAGGGGGAGGAGGGGCGCTCGCGCCAGCAACCGCCAACCCCCGAGGCGCGGCGGTTCCGTTACAGCTCAGGCCGCCCGCGTCACGTGAGGCTGGCGGGCTCCATTGGCTGCCGCCAGGACAAACATGGGTGACCGGCGCGCACAGACAGCACGGGTCGGGGCTTTTAGTACGCAACAAACCACACGGCGACCGACCGACCGACCGACCGACCGACGGGCAGGCAGCCTGCCTCTCACCCCGGCCGCTCACCGCCACCCCCGCGGCCGGAGGGGTCCCTGGAGCGAGTGCTCCCCAACACCTCACACAGCACCGTCCGGCTGGGGAGGGGGTGCCGTTACCTCAGAGCTTCCCCCTCCTCTCGCCTCGGGATGGCCGGGGGAGCCAGGCGGAGGGGGGCACACGGCCAAGGCACCGGCTACCAGCGGGCGATCCTCCCCCCTGCTCCGGCTCCAGCTTCAGCCGGGCGTTCCTGGCGTTGTCCCTGTGAGAGGAGCGGTGCCGCCCGTGCCGCCGGGACCTGTCGGTACCCCATCACTCCGCCTGGCTCTAGGGCCCGGAGGGGGGAGGGATGCCGGCTGCTCGGTAATTGTGTCACTTTTATCCGCCCCCCCCCCCTTGGTTAGTTAACCCCCCAAAAAGGCACCGTGCTCTAACGCCCCCCAAGTGCACCGTCAAGTATGATTGGTGTGACCACAGTGCGTTCACCTCGTTTCCCTCAGACAACTCACCCTGCTGCTGGGATTGTCTTTTTTATCCCTGTCTTTTTTCTAAACCACCCCCCCCAAAAAAACCCAAACCCACCAACCTAGTTCTCTCAACTCCCAAAACTCTTCAACGCTCCCGTTGGCAGAGAAAAAAAAATATATTAAAAAATAAATTAAAAAAATCCCCTCTAAGTGCTATAGACACACCACGCAACCGTACTTACGGTCTGTATTGGATCGAGTTGACCTTTTCCTTCTAACTGCATTGAGTGTGTTTTTGTTGCAGCCGCTTTTTATTTTAGGGAAAAAAAAAATTAAAAAATAAAAAAAAAAAAATCTAATGTCTTCAACAGATTTATTGTGTTTGGAAGAAGAGAGCACCAGATAGCGTGATTCTTTTCTAGAAACGAAATTAAAAATAAAACCGGCACCTCTGCCTGCCCCCCCGCAGGCTGTCACACACACACGCACACACACACACCCCCCCGGGGGACACGGGCGCTGCCCCCGCGGCGGCGGCCGACGCGGGGGAGTGGGAGCCCGCTCCGGCGCGGTACCTGAGAGGGACTTTTCTTTGTTCGCAATGCCCTTTCCCTCCTGGCCAATCAGAAGCCAGCTTTTATGAAACCGGGCTCTCTGATTGGTCCTCCGCTCCTCCTGCCTGCCGGCGAGGGTGAGAGACAGAAACACGCACTCACTCGCACACACACATTGTAGATGCAGGCATTAAGCGCAGGCACGCACACGCACACACACATACACACATACACACACACACCCCACCCCCCCCATCTCCTCGCTCTGCAGCCCGCAGCCTACGCCGAGTGCTATACAGTTGGCAGCCTCCTGCTGCAGCCAGTTACAAATCATGTTTCCCATTTCAATTATCCCATATAACATTCAGGGCTTAAGGAGGACAAAAAAAAAAAAAAAGAGAGAGAGAGGGAGGAGGGGAAAAAAAAACAAAACAAACCAGAAAACCAAGGTAGAGAGTAACACTGCCAAGACTCACACGTTGGAAGACTCCTTCATTTCCTTTTAATTTAATTTCAGGGCAGTTTTCGAAGCGATGATGAATGATTTTTTTTTTTTTTTTTTTTAATGCCGGTTTCAAAGAGGCAATATAGAGTCTCGCTCACAATTTTTAAATGCCCCCTCATTCAAAATTATAACAGCTTGTAGCCAGCGAGAGAGGGCTGCTGATACACATGTGCGGTTATTTTCGTGCTTAGTGGAGGAGAAAAGCAAACAGTGTCTGGAGGAAGGGGCTGGAGGGAGGCTGAGGGCAGGGCAGCACCCCCACCTCAGCTCGGGGAGGGGGCTTCGAGGCGCTGCTGCGCTGTCGGACCAGCCCTCTTTCTTGCATTCACTCCCTTCCCCTCCTCATGTATTTTATTCCGTGTTCATTTTTACAATACGGCTTAAGTTAGGCAGGTCGGGTTGATTTTTTTATATTTTTTTTTTAATATTTTTTATTTCTTTCGGAAGGAGGGGGAGCAGAAAATAACCCTTTTGTTTCCAGGCTGCTGATTTACTGCTGCAGGCACTGAACTGTGAATGCCAGCGACCGTATAACTACCACGTGAACATCCTTTCACAGGAATTAGTAACACAAATCTTCCCTATCGGTCTTTGTGTAGCTCGAAAATATCCCCCTTAATCACTCCTTTTGTTTAGGTTGGGAGCCATTATGCTACACCACTGCGTTAAATTGCGTTTAACCCTTCACAGACGGGGCGCGGGAGGAGCGGGGGAGGGGGAGCGCTGCCCCTTGCCGTGCGCCGGGCCGGGGGGTCGGACCCTGCCCTTTTACACGCCCTAAAGAACGGTTTACCACCCCACCCCCACTCTTTTCTTTTTTTTTTTTTTTTTTTTTTCCTCTTTTCCCTTGATCTTACAGGGAATTATCTCCCTGTGGAAATCGATAGGGGATGTTTTTCCTTGCCAAACACACGCACTGACCAAGTTAAGGTTTCCGGCGAGAAGTCACAGCGTGGCATTTACGATGTCCTGCACACTCGCGGCAGGGTGACAAAATGCCTCCTTGGACTTCATCCAGCTGAGCAAATGACCGGCGTTAGCGTCCCGGCGTTACACGCTTCCCATCACAGGGCGGTTTAGTGGAGAGGCAGTGAAGGAGGAAAACCTTCTAAACAGGAGCGGGGGGCATGGGGGAAGGCGACACGATTGGGGAAGGGGGGTAAAACCCGTGGGTGATGTGGCACCTGTCCGTGCCTTGGCCACCTGGCCACCGTGACCAGGGTCCTTGGGAGGCAAGGTTCCCGTCCCGGTGCTGTGAGGCTCCGTTGCCCATCGCCCCTCCGGCCTGGCGGCGGGGCAGGGGTGTCGCAGCACATGGTCCCTCGGGAAGCCTGGAAGCCGTCGGGAGAAAACGCACTCCCTTCCTCCTGGTGTAAAAACACTTGCCCTACAGGGGCTGATAATGAAGGGTTTATTAGCAGGGATAAATTCACTGCCAAGGAGGCCGTTGATCACATTAAATTTGTAAGTGATTACAAAGGGGTGGGGATAAATAAATAAATAAAGAAAGAAAGACAAAACATGTGTGTCGTGCAAAGCCGAAACGCGGCCGTGTGGCCGCGTCCCTGACCTCCAGCCCCGGGACGATGTGCAAGGAGCGCCTGCCATGGTTGTATCGGGGGCATTGGCCATTCGTGGGAGAACGAGCGTGCATAAAATTATAAGGTACTAAAATAAAAATCACAGGTTCCCCGAGGTAGCCTTTGGGTGTTTACAGTCGGCGGTTAGCGAGAATTTTAAGATCAGCAACACCAAGCCCACTTTTTTTTTCAGTCTGCTTAGTTACGGATCACTGCTCCTGTTTCTTCGCAGTATGTATTTTTCAGATTTAGGTAATGGCCCTGATTTTTCAATATCGACCTCTGTTTAGACACGTCTCACTTTGGGCTGCTTCTCGTCTGCGAAATTACAGTCATTTTCACATTATTATACAGTGAGTAGGAGACGTTTGTATTTAGCGCTGGGTGGGGGAAGGGGTATTATGGGAAGTGATCTGCTACGGTCAGCACATAACTTCAGCCCAAAGAAAATTGCTTCTGAATAGACGGTCTGTTAACTAGCCAAGGAGCGGTCACTGGGAGAGACTGCAAAAATGCCTCCCCTTTATCTGCGTTACACCATCATTTTAATTTCTGAAAGCATCGGCCCGTGTAAGAACCGTCCCTCCAATCGCAGCTGCCAATCGAGCGGTAAAATATCCTCAAAAATCTCCCGGAGATCACGAAATTGAGAGGAGAGCCTCGCTCTCGCCCCTCTCCCTCCTTGCTTTTGTGTGTGACTGCACAGGGAAGGAGCCTGCCCGACCTACTGCATGATAAAACCCAAGGCAGAGGGTTTTTTATCTATTTTCGTGGCAGAAATCATAGCCAGGTCACTCTTCTCTCACATTGTCATGTCAGGCTGGAAATGCCCTACCTCAGAAAGAGGCCAGTGCCTGCCGTCGGATGTAGCGGGGGTTTTTTTGCCTTAATTTCTGCGGCTGCTCGCCAAATTAAATTACAACTTTGTGTTCGTACGCGTTTTACAAGACAGACAGAAGGCCAATAAATTAGTGATGTTTGCCTAAAATAGGAAATTCGATTTTAATTAATGCAGCTGCAGACGGCTAATAAGCCCAAGGAGATCCCCATCCACCCTCCCGTACCCCACCCTTGTTTGTTTTTTTATCTTGCCAGACATACGCATCCTATACGCTAAGAAAAATTACCGGCAGACGTCTATCTTTAGTGAAAGGAATGTCAGGCTCTTATCTGACACTCCTCAACAGTTTAGAAACTCGTTTGCTATGAGGAAACGCTCCTTTTTTTTCTTCTCCCGGAGCAGCCTGGCGACACGAGCCGTCAGACCGAAAGCCCCAGCCAGCGCGGAGCGGCGGCGACCGCTTTGCTCTCCGCCCGCCCCCCGCGCTCTGCTCCGCGCCACGCCGCTCCGCTCCCTCGGCCGCCGGGCGCGGAGCGGGAAGCGGCCAATCAGCGCGCCAGAAATCGCTTTCCCGCCCTCTCATTGGCTGGGGCTGGCGGCGCTGCCGGCGGGGGATGGGGGAGCGGCCAGGTCACCCCGTGTCCCGTGTGTCGGGAGAGCCCGGGGCACCGTTGTGCAGAGGCGGGCTTCAGTGGGGAAATAAAGACTACAGCAAAGGCGTATTCACGGGCAACTTCGGGAATGGCTTTTCCCAGTCCTTGCCGATGCCCTATCCGGCTAAGAGAAGGAACTCTAAGATCATCGGTACTAGAATGACTGAAAATGCCACGTAGTCCTATCGTCATTTTCAGCTAAGCCTTAATTACCTTCCCTCAGACGATCCCTTCCAACTGCAGGCTTTGTTCCTGCGCTTCATGTTGCAGTAGTGTATGTGCAGACAATCTCATTATTATACACAGCGTGTCTGCAAAGATCAGACCATCATTCTTTCTTCTTCAACTTTGCACTAAAGAGAGGACAAAAATCTATTTCTCTTGAGGACTTATTTGCCTGATTAATTAGGTAAACAATGAGTGACATTTCCCTTGCGTACAACATTTTGCACATAAAGGGTTTCTCACAGGAGATTTGAAAGCAGTACGTGGGAAATTATCATATTGATCCCCAAATTTTGGATTAGCACATCCTTACAACCCTCAGGATTTATCACAGCCTATCCCACAGTCTTATGAACAAACTTCTAACTGATGTTCACAAACTACTGGCTCAGCAGATTAGTTGTGGATAATTTATTACAGCATCGTAGACTGCCAGCGATCCATAGACCAGAGTGTGGGAACTGGTCATACAAGCATACAGAGGAGTCATTATACACTTGACAGATACTTATGTTAGACACTACTCTTTTTTTTTCTTTCTTTTTTTTTAAGCAGGCAATGCTAAAAACGTTTTCTTCTCCTTTAGAACAGCCCGTAGACTCTTTTACATTTGTCTGCATATTCACAAGGAGTCTCAGTTTGATATCTAATCTAAAGGTCAATGTCTCTGCTGTTTCAGCACACTAATATAGGTTATATATGGAAACAAAGTACTGCTATGGTGTTTATAGAAGAGCAACAAAAATGGCCTGGCAACTGGCAACTAGAGGGAATGATTTATGAAAGACTCTGTGTGTGTATTTATTTCAGGGTAGGGAAAGAGTGTAAAAGGTAGACAAGATAGAAACTGTGTTTCTGAGAGCATGGGGGGATCCAAAAAAAAAAAAAGAAAAAACAGCTGAAGATTTAAAATAAATCCTAACAGTGAAAAGTGCTAATCAGTGAAATAAATTATGTCCCAAAGGAAGTTCTTAAGTCCCACTGCACAGGACTTGAAAATTAGGCTGGAAAAGGCACTAAAAATAAACACTATGGGGAATGACTCCATTTTGGCATTAGAATGGACTGAATGACCTAGTAAGTCTTTTCCATTTCATAACTTAATAGTCCTGTGAAGTTCTGCTGTAGAATTTGAACTACAAAACTTTTACCCAGACATGAATATAGCCTTCAGTTCACTGTATAGATACTCAATTTCTCCTCAAGTAAATTAAAAAACATTTTATTTATTTAGAGCATTGTGTAAACATTCAGGGAATACCAAAAATATGTATTTCTTGCTTAATAGACCATGTGCCATGAGAAACAGACAATACATGTTAAAATCTCTTATAGGCTTTTGTCATAGCCTTAGTACTCTATTGCAGTGTATTTTTTACAGCTAGGTTCGTACAATGTAGCTTAATGGTTCACAATCGATTATAATTTGTAGTAGAAATGAACAATGCAGATTCAGTGTTTCAGTCGGGCAGCATCCACATTGTAGCGGTGCTGAGGTGAAAAATGTGCAAAAGGTCAGTGGCTGGGTGCCATACTTCAGATTTTCAGAGAGAACAAATGATAATGGGGAAATGAAACTGAGGCTTAGGGAATGGGATTGGATTGTTTTATTAGAGTGAAGGCTAGGAGTCATAGGCCAGGGAGAGGGAAGATGAGTCTTGAAATAGAATTTGCAGAGAAGTAGCCAGTTAGATGTAAGGAGCCTGCAGCAGAAGTGGGGGTGAGAGGGGTATGTTGTCCAATGTGAAAGGAGAGCAAGAAGCATGATGCTGGGTGAACAGAAGGAATAGGCCAGAGATAAGATCAGATGGTACCTACTGGGAGTAAGATAAAGATGACTATGAGGCAGAGTGTGTACTGGCTGGTGAACTGAGGAACAAATCTGTGAAAGTTTGTGAAGCCAAGGTTAGGTATATTATCCTCGGGGAAGAAATGAGGAAATGTGCTGCTACATTTTTGACAGAAAGGAGCTGGAAGAGGAATGACCCTGAAAACTCACCAAAGAAGTTATCAGAATGTGTTTGGGAGTTGACATCTAAAGATTTAAAAACTGCAGAGGTATGGAAGGAGAAAACAAATGCTCTGCTCTGATTGCAAAAGTTTAATCTAAAAAAGAGAAGCAGCCTGATAAATAAGGAAGAAAATGACAAGAAAAAAAAAAATTTGAGGAATACATAGATTTAGAAGTCTGGTGGTAAGGAATATCAAATCACAAAAAAAATGTAATGTGATAATTTTCCACAAAAGGCAATAAATCGCATGAGAATCCAGAAAAGTTTGTACCACATTAGGAACGATTTCTATGATGTCTTGCTCTGTCAATATGTGGTGCACGTACAACACTTAAATAGTCTTTTTCTGCTCCTTGGTTCAACGCCTAGGAGTTGTACCACAGCAGGGGCCTTGAAATTTAGCTGGTGTTACACACCAGAGCTATGATACAAGAAAAAAACAAACATCACCATCACTGGCTGATCATTCTTCTTATTAGGAAGGAGGTTATGATTGTAGCTAAACTGAGCACATCACTTATGCCTCTGTTTTAAAGCAGTGGCATGCACTCAAGCTGGCACTGTTGGTTTCAGACACAAGGCAGAGGTGATTTGTTTAGCTGGTGAGCCTCTGCACAATCTGGCCTTTGAAACCTGTGGGTCTTCTCATGACAGCGCTTCTGCTTCCTCACTTGTGATTTCGTGTGACAGTGGTTACTTACCTTACAGGGTGCCCTGAGGACTGTGTTTGTTAAGCATATTGAGATCAAGTGTAATGTGATTAAGAACATCTGCATTAGATTTAGTCATGTGTATTGTAAATAACTACTGTTAAAGCAGACCTTCCAGTGTCTGAAACTGTTCTCTTTTTCGGGACTAGACAAAAGGCAGTCCAAAGAGCCACACACAAGTCTCAGCTTTATCTGCCTTGTGTAAAGACACTCTGTGTTTTCAAACCCTTTAAGATGGGTTGGCAGGAGCTTTCTTGTCTTATTCTCTGAACAGTCACAGGGATGTGAAAAAAAAGACCTGGTGCACGTTTCGTAATTCTGGTTAAAGTCCTTAGGAGATGCTCAGGGCTCCTTCTGGAGCCTAAGGTTTTCTGTGGCACCGTGGACTCAGAAGTGCTGTTTTTTCAACAACATTTCCACAGAAATACTATAAAAGAACATGGAAGAAATGCTATGAGGATCACTGCTTCTACAAAGTGTATTCTAGGTTACATTTGTCAAGAATGCCCAACAGAAGGTTTCCAAATTGTACTTAAAAGACAAGGATTGTTATGGATTATTCCACACTCTGGACCATGAAATGGTATTTTGTGGAGTACATAGTCCTCCATCCTTTTCTCTCCAGGTTTGAAATTTAGGAATAAATTATAGATATTTTATTATAAAATTTTGCTTTTTCACTTTATGCTTGTATAAGCGCACAAATGTAATGCCCTCAGAATTAAAACACTTGCGTTAAAATTTTGCCCAAAGCAAAGTTTTATAGCTTTTAAACAGTGTTGGGTTTTAATTTTAGTGGTGATATTAAAAGGTATCTGTAAGTACATTGATACCAGTAAGAAATAATAAAATGCAGTGGTTTTGTTTGTAAAAATGAATTTGTGCAAACTATTTCAAGTTGTAAATATTTTTATCTAGCACTCTCTATTTTTCTGGTTAAAAGCATTCCTCTGAGATCAAATAAAGATTGGTAATCAAATGCAGACCAACTTTCTCTTGTACTGCTGTTCAAAATGGTGAAATAGTTCTGAAATATAATCGGTTAGCGTATTATTAATGAAAACATTTAGCACTGAGGTCAAGGCTTTTAGTAAAAAAAGGAAGTGCATTTTTTTTTCTGGAGAGTATTTGCTGTATACTTTTCTTACTTGTTCTTTCTGAAAAACTGGGTTACAGTTTGTCTTTTTGGGGAAAAATATTGTTGACAAGAATGCATTGCAAGTGCACCAAATAAGTGGACAACGGCTTCAACATGATTGCTTTTCAAGGAGAAGGTGTGAGAAATGTGCCTGTGTTGAGCACTACCCTTATCACATCCCAAGTTCCACAGGCTTCAGAGAGAGGAATAATGCCAAATGTGACCCTAAGCAGAAAATATGAAGCCCAAGTATTATCTTCCCAACATTTTAATGTGTTCGCATATGTCAGAATTATCAGAAATTTCCAAGAATATGTTGCTGTATTCACACACAGTGTCACAGCAACTCAGATTCCAGATAATTGTTCCTAAGTTCAGTTCTCCAGAAGGTATTTATAGAAAGAGCTTTGAGGAAAATGTGATTGTGTTCCTTTTATTTCTCTCTATTTTAGCCTTATTAAAAGGAGAAACTATGCATCTGAAAAGAAAAACATGAAGAGGAGACCCAATTGCCATTACTTTGGAGAGCTGAGAGGTGGAGAATGAAAAAGCCATTGGTCTCAGTTTTACTGCCACAATGGCCTTTTATGAGACGGATTAGATACGCCTAGAGCTGGTGCAGCATTCAGTGCTGCCCTGGACAACAGTCTGGAAAGACAGACGATAAAATTCAGTTTTCGTAAGGTTAAATCACCACAGACTAGCTAGATTGGCTTTTCAGATTGTTTTTCATTTGGGGAAATGAGAAAAAACAGAAAGAAAGAGAGAAATATGGCTTAAAAGCTGGTTTGTTGGGTTTTTTTCCTTCTCTCTCTCTCTTTTTTTTTTTTTTTCTTTCCTGCAAGATGTAGCATTCAGAAAACATGTTGAGCGAGTTGAGGCATTAAGAAGATCAGTATTTGGTTACTGAATGAAAGACTGTTGTGCGTGTGACTCACATACTAAACAGAAATCTGCCTTCAAAGCCTATTTTACTGCCTAATTATATATACACAAAATGTAGCTGTCTGTTTCAATCAAATCCTAGGAAAAAGAATAAAACTCCTCTTAAGATGCAATTTTCATGGTTTTTCATAACCTTGGAACACACACTGCTAATGCAAAAGGGGGAAGTACAGCTGCAAGGTCCAGATAAGGCATCAGTAATTGTTTTTCTTTGAATTATTACTTTATAAAGACATTATACCTCCTACTCTGAATGAGGAAAATTAGTGTCCTCGCCTTTTTTTTTTCTTTTTCTTTTTTTTTTTTTTCCTTTTTAAGGTTTTCCTTTTTTTTCCTTTTTTTCTTTTTTTCCCCCCCTCGAAAGAAAGCTTGTGTTACGTATTTCAGAAGCAGCCAGCAGCTATGGAAAGTACTTTTAAGCAACCTCTGTTAATAACAAGCTTTCAGGAGAGATCTGGGAATTCTAGCCTTCTACAAACCTTTGTATTGCACTGAGCCCTCCATATGAACAAAAACAAATATAGAGTGAAAGAATGCACTATAAAATATAAAATAATTGCTGGCAATCAGCTCACTTCGAAACTTTCAAGCTGGACAACATGTGTGAGCCATTTCTTTTACAAGAGACAAAAAAACCTCAAAGTGATTTTAGTTCTTCCTGCAGTAATCTGAGTATGTGCATGTGTGTGAGTGTATGTACGTACATATGCACATATAATTTTTAATCATCTAGTATTCAGAGGTCTTTTTTAATAACTTCAACTGTAAAGTTTGATAAGCCATTACTTCCTCTTGCAGATACATATCATTAACATGAAATGATCTTTTAATGGCTTATCCAATATAAATCTAATTGCTCCTTAAAAGTTTCTTACTCTGAAGACATCACTGGATATCTTCTTGGGAGACTGGAGCTGTAGAGATAGACATTTTTTCTGCAAATCGCTGTGCCGGTGGAAGAGGTACTGTCCATCGTCTGCTTGGGGACAGTGCATCATATTCTGCCTCACCTGAACACTGCCTAAACTGTTTCAGCCAAAATGACACAAATTAGCAAAACTGTTTTCCCCACGGTTTAAGCACTTGAACCCACGTAGGCAGAAGTGAGTTAGAGGGGTCCCTTACTGGAGGACGTGAAGTTTAGTAACTTCTGGGAAGAGGCGTGGGAGCACAGAGATAAACAAGTCGCAATAGACTTAGAAAATTACTCTATTTCATCTGCAGTGGTTGTTTACAGCCTAATAGTCATATCCTGAAGCTACCTCTATTGTTAAGCCACTGACTCTAGTAGAATATTCTTGCTAATTACTGGGGGGAATAAGGTCAAAACTGGTCACTGAAAATTTAATTCAAAACCACATTTTCTGTCTCAGCCACTGGCATTACTTGTGCTCACAAAAAAAGGCTGATGTCTCCAAAACTGGGCAATGTCTATTAATTACAGAATTAATTATATAAGGAGCCTGACATGTTCTGCTGTGCAATGTATGTGCATTCAGCCAGAAGTTTTCTGGCAAACCTTTCTCCCACCTAATCAACGTCTAGTAATTTGACATAATGCAGCAATGGAGTGAATGAGCAAGATTTAAGATTTCTGGTTGATGTGGTGAGCCTGCAGGTTTGCTGTGCTTCTGAATGCCCTGGCAAATGGGTATCCAACTCACATGGATTGTGTCTTCTCTCTCCCGGACGGGTTACAATGGAGGCTTGTTGAACATAATGACTGTACTTTAGCCAGACAATAGGTATGCTAAGGAGATTAGCTGAAGCTGCTTCCCTTACCTGCCTGCAGGGAGGGAATTTGGAGAACAAATACGGAACAAAAGACTTATGGATCGAATGAAGTTGCTGCAAAGTAAGCAGAGGTGTGACTTTACAGCACACTAACTGCTGTACTCTTTCTCATGTGGGCATCCTTTGTGAACGGTGAGGGCGCAGCTCATCCAGACACTTGAGCTGCTCTAAGAGCTTGCTGCTGCCAAAAGGGGCAGTCCCATTCTTCAGTCACTGTTTTCCTACTTTTTCTCCAGCCCGTCAAGCTGTGTGGCCTCATCCTCTCCATTGCACAGCTCTGGCACTCGTTTGACCCCTAAGTGAGTCAGTGGAGTTTGTTAAGCCAACAAAAACCTGTTGACTGTTTTGCGGGGTTAGTTTGCTGCTGGCTCAGTGAGCTGAATAAGCTCACTCTGCAGTCGGAGTTGTGTCACCGCTCAGAGGGTCACCGGCAGCATGTAGGTTAGGTGGGAGTGAGGGAGGGAGAGAAGACTGAGGGCTGAATGGAGCAGGACCACCTCTTTTAGTCGCAGTAAACCATTAAATTGGGTTATACCATTTCATCTAACTATACTGTAAAAACAGAGATCTGCCTCTTCTCAGACTGCCATCCCAGCTGCCGTCATCAGATCTGCTGGTTGAATTGTCAAAAAATATGTTGTAACCATAAACCAGTCCAGTTCATTTTACCAGCAACAGACTAAGACATACTCATTAAAGCACCTCATTCAGAGGAACAGGTAAAAATTTTTGGTACGTAGGGATGGAAACCACTTCCTCTGGCATGGCTGCAGTGAAAAGAAATTATCTGCCTCTGTCCTTAGAGCGTCCACAGGGTGAGGGATTTAGTGCAGAAGAATGACTGTGCTATAAATTCACAATAGTATACTTCACAGTGGCTGTGTCACTGAAAAAAAAAAGAAAAAAGAGCGAAGAATCAAGGTGTTGGAACAGGGACTCACAGAGACGTGTGGGAAATCCTAGGCAAATGAAGGGAAGAAATAAACCTGCTTTTGTAGGAGGGCACAGTGATTTGTCTGTTAGATCAACATACATAGTAGATGATGAGCTGAGCTGAAGTCAGCAAATGGTTTGGAAGACAAATGGTTTGGATGAGTCACACAGAATATTCTGGGCCAGGCCATTGACTACAGAAGAATGTTCCAAAGTGGGAAGAAATCAGGAGTAAGGAAGTAATTGCAAGAGTTACTGTCTCTTGTCTTGGTCTGTGTACTTTTGTGTTGAGTGAAACTCCTTGAGCAATTTTAGAAACCCAAAGTAAATCTCTATATGTCTTTTTTCAGATACAGGGAACCCCATACAAAGTCACCTGATTTCTTGCCGCATTGCCCACTGGCTCCTGCCCTGTCTTGTAGGCAGGCTGCTTAACTGTTAAAGCATCACACACCAGTCTCAGACTCCCCTGTGGGGACTACTTTGTGCTATATCTCCCTTGGCCTTCAGTGCATCAGTCTGGGATGCATTTGCTGGCACACATGGAGCCACAGATCCAAATTTTTTCACAGAGGATTTCAACACTCTTATTCTTCACAATGAACTTAACAAACCCAGAACTATTTTTAGTGACATTCTGGGCACATTCACTTTGTCTTTTCAGCTGTAAAGTTGACCATGGAGAAATATCTCTATGAGACATCCCTTCTCTTAGAACCGGCATAGACGCAATAGTAATTCCAAATCTGTAAGGGGATATCAGTCATCCAGTTAATCAAGCAATCAAGCAATCATTTAAAAAAAAAAAAAAAAAAAAAAAAAAAGAGAGAGATACTCAGAAAAAACATAATCAGGTTGTTATGGTGATAGAACTTTAACTGTAGTAATATTACCAACCTGATACAATACTATGGAATTACCTAAAGCCAATGGCACAGGTACTGGTGCAATTTAGTCTCAGATAAAGCCAGTGTAAACTCTGATTGCCAGGGGCAAAGTTGTACATGTAGTTTGATATATTGCAGGCATGCAAGGCCCTATCAATTGACTTGCATTAATGAACTTTCTGGAAGCAAATATTCTCAAAGACGGAAAAGAGGGACCAAAACTTTTCATTTGTTTGTTTTCTTACCTCTTATTTTCCACAAAAAGTTAAAAAAAAGCCAAGAAAGCGTGGTTTATTTCTCAAACTGATGTTCTTAAATAACCCTTCAGAATATGGTGACAGCCAAGTATGACAGAGATATCTACGAGACAAACGGCTAGATAGACAGGTAGTATGGATGAGTGGAGTGCAAGTTCAGATGTCATGCATGAAGTCTGTGGCAGCACTAGGAGCAGAGTCAAAATCATTGACTCCTAGCCATTTTGTAGGAGAACACCAGGTTTGGTAAGGATACTGTGCAAGAAGTCCAAATCCCTGCCATTGCAGAAAACCATGCAATAGTTGTTTTAGGAAGTGCACAGAAAATGTGTTCTACTTACTACTGAAACATTGTAGGCTACAGAACTCATTCCCTAGTCCTACAGCAAATACGGGACCTAAATAACGAAAGTCACACCTAAAGTATGCCCCAGGAAGGCAGCAGATTTTTTTTTTTTTTTTCTCCCAATGTTGTAAGCCTCTGCAGCAGAGGGGAGCTGGTTAGAAAAACCTACCAGACAGCCACTGGAAAAAGACCAATTCTATAGATGAATATCAAGAGTACATGCCAATCAGATCTGAATAAGGATTGTTTCCAGTTTGGCATAAAGTTGTGGAAAGCACACATGAAACAGATGTCTCATAAATTTCATTGCTACAAGAAGCATCTCCTGCCTTCAGCTGTGACCAGTGCCTCTGATGATCCATAAGAGAAACATTTTTCTCTGAGTGCAGGGAACCATTATGAGCCAGCAATATGCGCTTGTAGCCCAGAAAGCCAACCGTATCCTGGGCTGCATCAAAAGCAGTGTGGTCAGCAGGTCAAGGGAGGTGATTCTTCCCCTCTACTCTGCTCTCATGAGACCCCACCTGCAGTACCGTGTTCAGCTCTTATCCTTCAGCATAAGGACATGGACCTGTTGGAACGGGTCCAGAGGAGGGCAACGAAGATGATCAGAGGGCTGGAGCATTTCTCCTATGGGGACAG
This sequence comes from Podargus strigoides, assembly GCA_028020825.1. Classification (NCBI taxonomy): domain Eukaryota; kingdom Metazoa; phylum Chordata; class Aves; order Caprimulgiformes; family Podargidae; genus Podargus; species Podargus strigoides. The sequence goes on along the minus strand of CM051663.1, from coordinate 78,718,117 downwards.
GCTGAGGGAGTTGGGATTGTTCAGCCTGGAGAAGAGAAGGCTCCTGAGAGGTCTTACAGCACTTTCCAATGCCTGAAGGGGCCTACAGGAAAGCTGGAGAGGGACTTTTTACAAGGGCATGTAGTGATAGGATGAGGGGCAGTGGTTTCAAACTGGAAGAGGGTAGGTTTAGACTAGATATTAGGAAGAAATTCTTTGCTGTGAGGGTGGTGAGACCCTGGAGCAGGTTGCCCAGAGAAGCTGTGGATGGCACTTCCCTGAAAGTGTTCAAGGCCAGGCTGGACGGGGATTTGAGCAACCTGGTCTAGCAGGAGGTGTCCCTGCCCATGGCAGAGGGGTTGAAACTGGGTATCTTTAAGATCCCTTCTGACCCAAACCATTCTATGATTCTATGATTAGACTTTCTCATGCTTCCTATGCTGGTCTACTAGAAAAAGCTCCCTCTTGCTCAGTTCGTAGGGAAGGAGACAAAAAACTTAACAGTGTCTGAACACTTACAGGAATGTCGTGATTCTCCTAAAGCTTGTAGGGTTTGGTGCTAGACATCATTTTCAGGATGAGGGTCTTTACTGAGATGCCGCTTACCTTTTCTATAGAAAACAGCCTTTCCTGTCAAGGATCCCGAGGTGGCTATATCCCTCCTGGACAATGCAGAATTCAGGTAGGGTGTATGGGACTTTCCAAGGAGAAGAGGATTCCCTTCAGCATTCAGTCCATCCAGCTGTAGCCAGGAGCCTTTTCTGTGTGTGAGACAGCTGCATGAGACCATGTTTTATTTACTTCTGTGACTCTGTATAAGGCCACAACCTTACAGAGCTACAATTAGGGCAAGCTCAGATTTTGAATGTTGGCTGTATGAAAAAACTTCATGTTATTTCTGTAAAAGAGCATTTGATATTGCAGGCCATTGCTAGGCCATTGTAGAATGCCAAAATAATGTTAATCTGCCTGATTTAATTTTATAGTTTATCAGTTAATTTCCATTCCTGTTGCCAAATTGCCTGGTTTCCTAATTTTTTAAAAATATGAATCTCGTGTTTTGACACTTCAATATATTCTCAAGACAGAGATAACTGACTGTAAACCTCATGTCACCAGGAGGTGGTTTTCAGTGGGGAATTATGTGTGCTTCAGTTATCCTTTTATGACAGTGTAACATTGTAAAACCAAATAAACATTCAATGGAAGTTTACAAGAATGGAGGAAGGAATTGTTACAGTCTACTGTGTAGAACATAAAGGTATAGTGTAAAATGCATCTTTTACACTTGCAGCGACATCAGCATGAAATACGAAGCATTCTGGTACTAACATGCACGTACAGAAAGAAGAGAAAGTATGGAAGGATAACTGATTTTAAATACTCTAATTATTAATTTTGCTGTCTTAAAATATTGCAGGATTCTATTACGTGTTTTTTAAAATTCCCAGAAGCCTAATTTGAGTTACATGAGAGTACACTAATGCATATTTAAAATATATTAATAAGTTAAAAAGGGAGAAAAAAATCACTCCTACAAACCAGAAAGGATTTACTAGTTTTATTTAAAACATCTAAAAAATGGATTAACTGAAGGAGACAGCCACAAAGCTTTAAATATAGATGAGCTGACAACAATATTGTAGGAAAAATCTCGTATCATTCTGAAAGCTTCCTACAGCACTGCTAACGTATTTTGTTACAGTGCTCTCTTAGTCCTTCACCAAATGTCTGATTTCAGATCTGCTTCACATGCTTTCCTTGTAGGGTTTAATGTACGTGATTAATCTTGACTCACCTTAATACTGCTGGGAATGTGGCAATGACCTCAGCTGAACACTGGCAAAGTGATTAATGTTACATGAACTGGGATATTTTTTACGTGGGATCCTGAATAAACACAGACGTGCCGTATTCCGTTCAGACCTTTGCTCAATTGAAAATGTACTGTGGTTGCAAAGAGTAATGTTTCAGATGCAATAAACAATGTTAGAGGAAACATGGCTCTTGTTAAAGAAAATGCTGTTTCAGGCTAAAGTCCCAGTGATCATAAAAGATATATGATGCAATAAACAAAACGAACCACAGGCAAGACAGGTCCATTTGATGACTAACCACTGATTGAATTTTCCAACACTCCTAGACATTCTGCAAGCTAAACTATTCACAAAAGGTCCCTATTAAATATAAGGTTGTCATTTCTTTTTTTTTTTTTTTTTTTTTTTTTTACAGTAAGGTCCAAGAACTGTGTGAATGTCCCCTATTGGTTGTTCATGTTTTTTTATTTTTTATGATATTGGAAGATAGGCAAACAGTTGCTATGATTGTCAAATGTCTTAAATCAAGTAGAGAAAATGCAATAAAACACAGTTTCCACGGCAACACATTGTAACCTAGTACCTCTGGATTATGAACCAGCTCACATCTATGATCATTATTTGTTTACAGGCATAAATTGAGCCTAAAAGCATTAATTTCAGAGATAAAACTGGAATGTTGAGCTAAGTAATAATAATGTTTAAATATTTCCAAGGTAGTGGCAGGAAATCAAGGCTAGTTATGTTGCCATTCATATAATGTTAATAAGTTAAATGAAAATGCTTTTATTTTCAAGCCTTTCAGGAAAGATGTTACAAATATATATATCTCCAAACCTGCAAATAGTAATTGACATGTATTCCATGCTGCTAAAGGAATACAAGAGGACCAATTATACAGGATGATATACAAGACATTGTAATAAAATAATAAGATTTTGATTTGCAGTTGTTTTACAAAAACCTGGAGAAAAAAAGGACAAATATTTGAACACCTGTTTACTAAGACCATCTTCCTGCATGCTATTTTCCCTACTGCCTATTGGACTTTTTTGTAGGTCGCTATGAAGCACTAAAGCAGAAAAAGGAAAATGAACTTTGTTGGCACAATTTATTTAAGCCTGTCATCACCACATACATTTCAGAAGCACAAAGGTGATCACTTAGTCTGTTTTTCACAACTCAGTAAGAATTGACCCAAACAGTCAGCTAGGATAATGAATGTGGTTCTGAGTGCTTCTCACTCTTACTGTTAGTAGTGATGATCCTCTCAGAACAGGAGCCCCTGGAGCTGCAGGTCTCCATTCACAGAGGCTCCAACAGCCATTGCAGAAAGTCCAGCACCAGGCATGTTGGACCTATTGCACATGCCCTACAAAGCTACTCGGCAGCCCCGCAGGTGTCCCTGGAGCTACCTGGGCAGTGATGATCAGCTGCCTCCACAAAGCAATGCAGAGTAGCCCATGTTCTGGAAGTCTGATCCTTCTGTGTGTGCACAGAAACCGTATCCCATGCCTTTCAATTATTTCAGATCATCCTGTTTCTAGAGAGGATCCAGTTTATTGTTCTGTGGCTTTTCTCCACAAAAGTTAAGTCTGTGAACTTTTTTAGAAATCTTCTGGTGGCTTATCAACAGGCAGGAATGGATATTCATCTTTGTTGCTGCTGAATCAAAATCCCTGCAGTTCAAAGTCTTTGATGTAACTTTCTTTAAGGATCTGTGTCTTGAATATTGCCTTTACATTGTTGCTGGATTTTGGAGAATAGACTCAATAAGATAGATAGATCCTAAACATAGATTTGTGCTTCTGGGAACTTGGGACCATAGCTTAGGGGGCTATTTAAAGAATATTAATTGTTCCCCTTTTAGTTAAAAAAAAGTCAGATTTGACCAGCACTATCCACTGGAAAGGGACAATTCAATAAATATATGCAGCAGCTTTGAGAACAATGGAAACATACAGCACAGCACAGCCATTAATGGCTTTAGAGTCCAGTTGTGTGAATGAATAAATCCTTCTTAAAATGAAGATTTTTTTTTTTTTTTTTCTGGCTAGATAACAACAGCTTTGTAGACATTCCTATAACATTTTGTAAAAAGCTTTTGCCACCTGCAGAAACGAGTGACTTACAGAAGTTTGCCTAGCAGAATACACCTACTCCTTCATGATCATCTTTATTATATGTAAGTATCCACTTGAAGACCTTTAAAATTACAAGCTTCTTGGGCTTCCTTATGTAAGACAATTGCTGTGACATATCTTAATGTCTATAAATAATGCAGTAAGGGTTCTAGTTCTGACCATCATTATGCCTTACACATTTTGACATTTTCTGTGGCTTAGGAAAAACCACAGAATTAGCTTTCATGCAAATACAGTACAGCTGGAATTTTATATTTTAAAGATCACAGACATTCCCAGACATTGTCTGGTTACCTGAAGGGCAACACCAGAGACTGAGGGAAAGCTGAAGCAAGAAAGCTGGTTGCACCTATTTTTGGAAAATTTTGTGCAGGCCTGAGATTCTTCTAAGTTCAGTGATTCACTGAATGATGTGTTGTATTCTTGAAAAGAATCTTCAGTACAGAAGGTACAAAATGATGTTTAAAAATCAGAGACATGTAGTTCTTTTCACTTTACCAGTTGCCTACCATAAATAAGTTCCATGAGGGGCTGAAGAGTGAGCAATTGATCTTTGTCATTCTAGTGTGGGCAAAGTCAGAACAACAGTTGGTTGTTTTTTGTTGTTTTTTTTTTTTTTTTTCTCCCTGTGAGGTGCAATGGCACCAATAGAAACCAATGGAAAAGTAGAATCTTTGTGCTTCGGGTTAGCACTTAAGCAAAACATATTTCTCCTGATCCCTCTGTGATCTGAACATACTATCCATAGCTTGAATCTCTCTGTTTTAGACAGAATAAGCATCCTACTTGGATTTTTCCTCCTGTATGAGTATCTACCTCAGGCTCTAGGTGTCCCCAGCTTGGCATCTCTGCATCAAACAATGCCTGAGATGTCCTTCAGTTTCCACAGGAGAAGCCCTCTTGCTCTGTGTTCTGCTGCTATTTTGGATCTCAGTACCTTGAGCCTTCTTGCATATTGCATCTTCTCTGCAGTTTCTTAATTATAAGGTGACTTTGGAGGTAGTCAAAGTTAGAATTTCTGGATAGAATCTGAATTATGAAGGTGATTTCTGAAGCATATTCCTATCTAAACAAGGAGTCCCATAATCCTGTATGTAGATACCACTACAGTTCTCAAGGCAATACTAAGTTCAAGCATTACAGTGATAGAGAAAGTATAAAATCCTGTTCAGATTAGGTACTTGCATATTTTTCTCAATTATATTACTAAGAAAAGAGAGCTTAAAACTATAAAGGCTGAACTTGGTAGCATCAAGCATAGGCTTTCTTCAGAAAGGCCTAGGCTGTTGTAATCTTTAGGATGATTCTTGGGCTGTATTGCTTGAAGGAGATGCTTGTGATTTCAATGATAGGAACAAGTATTCTTCAGTGCTCTTAAACAGTGTTAACATTGACAGAGTTTAGTTTCAGTGACAGTCGCTGAAACATCTCTCAAGGATCTAGTGCTTCTGTGGATTGGAAAAGCACAGGAACATCTCTTTCACCCATTAAATTCCCAATTAAACACATCATTGGTCCAAGTCATTTGCAAAGGCCAGTGCAAGGTCATGTAGTTTATGTTACTTAGGCAGAATAGTTTATAGTTGGTATATCTGTTCTGCTGAGCAGATGATATGCAAAGAGGAAATGTATATGTACTTTTTTATGGGGCCAAAGCACAGGAAAACAGGAAAACTTTAGGCTGTAGGAACTGTCTAAGGTTTGCCACGTAATACATGTTTAGAGCCTTAAAGGTTGAAAAACTGTGACAGATCTATTGAGCTGTTGCCTTAACTTTTCTTTTCTTTCAAATTGCATATGTACTGCTATGGGTATTCATAGCTCTGTATGCACTTTCAATATATCATGGCATATACGCTCACAGTTTTATGCTAAAAATCATTACAAAATTTGTTAAGCAGAGTTAATAAATGTATGAAGTATCCACTTGCTGTATTAGCTATCATGTTTAAAGGGTGTAGCTCACTGAGTTCAGTGAGAATTTGCTCAGATGAAACCAAATTAGAAGCCGAATGAAGCCAAATGAAATGACATCATACATGAGTTTAAAATTGGGCCTCCTGCATCTTGGCCTTTAACACCTGTTTCTCTGATTCAAAACTAGCTTCATCTACATTACAAAGTATTTCAGCTAAAAAGGATATTCTATGTCCAGTTACAGAATCCTAAAAGTAATAACACAACATAAAACTCCAGGGTATTTGTACTGCTGCTTTGTCCAAGAGACACTAGAAGGCATGAATTTTCTAGTGGCAAATTAATGGTTTTTTTATGCAATGTTTTGAAATGCTGCAGCTTTATGTTGCAGCTATTTTCTCGTCTCCGTGCCCCTCATGGACAGTTGCAGAAGGACTCACAAGTGCATTGCTAAACGGCCTGAAGCACTGTCCTTGATTGCCACACAAACCCCTGCAGTGCAGCCGTGACCTCTAGGGTGAGGTCAAGGTCCTACCTCTTGAACACCAGTAAGTATGGCAGGGCAGCCCAGGCATGGTGGCTCACAACCTACTTTCTGAGCCGTGGAGAGGCCCCACACCAGCTGACAGAGCTGTTTGGAAGTCCTCCTCCTGCCTTCACTGTGCAGGCCTGCCTCACAAATGGCACATTACAACCCTAAAGTTTTATGACATTCACATTTACTCTAATGCAATTATGACTATTGACTCGCACACATTAAGACTATGTTGCACTGGGAGCAAAATTTTTTTTTCTTTTTTTTTTTTTTTTTGTGCTTCAGAGAGAATATTTTTTACTCTGCTTTAATTAAGTGGCTCTTGGATTGGATTTAGAAGGTAAGTGACACGTTTGCCTAGCTGCAAGCGAGAGTGCTTTATTCTTTAACACCAGCTTCACGGCATTTAATTTTCTAAACTCAGTTTTAAGAGAAAAAAAATACCTCTACTCCTACCTTGGGAAAAGAAATAAGACCAAACCAAACTTGAGGTAGTTGAAATTAAGGTCTATTCAGATTAGGTGGGTGAAGGAAAGGCTGCTCTACTGGCATGCCCTTGTTCCACCTCCTGTTATCATTAGTAATTCTATTCCGTTATTATCTGATTATGCAGGGACACATTAACTCACTGGTAAATGAATACGCTATGGAAAAAACTCCCTCAAATGCAAATTAAACAGGAGTTGCTGATACTGAACACAAGAAAGCTTCTTGTACTCCTACCCATCTGCTGACAAGGAGCTGCCAGCCACCCTGACAAAATCTACCCTTGTTACAAAAATAAAAGCCCTAATCTAGCAAATATTGCAGAAATTATGCCTTTCTCATCTCCTTGGATGAAATCTCATATTCAGTAAACCCTTAACATTCAGACTTATTACTTATCTGACATTATATTTTTGAAATGCCACATTTCAACCTTTAAAATAAAGCAAAGAGCAAACGTAGATTGCATGTATGTGTCAAGCCCGATTGTTGAACCCATAGACACACTTGAGTCCAGTCCTCAGGGTTACATGATTTTTCCAGAGGCTTATCATCAATACCAGGTCAGTTCAATGACAACAGTAAAACTCCAGCATCTTGCAGGGTTGGACAGGTAGCAAAACCCCCAACATTTTAATGTATTTTTCAAGGTTTCCATTCTGGTCATCTTTCTAAGGTTCACTAACACCCCTTCCATGCAAGCTTTAAGAGTAGAATGTGTCATCTGTGTGAGAACACCACCAGTCAAACCAACCAACCAACCTACCAAAACAAAGAAGGAGTAAAGAAAACTCCAAACAGACCATACACTAAAATGCACATGCACGCACTGGAAAACTACTTGTGTCTTTTCAATTTTGCTAGTATTAAGTTTTCATTTTTGGACCAAGTCAAAGTACTCATGAGACTATTTTTAGAGCTGTAATGTATAATTTCTAAACCTTTTGATTCATCTACCAGTGATTTCATGGTGAACATACCACCATTCTTTAGAAAAATGATGTTTATTATTACTTTTTAATAGAGTGAATATCTAGGTAGACAGAAGAACATATTATGTAGTATGCATTTCTATGCTCTTTGAATACCCACCAGGCCAGATTTGCAGGCAAAACAGGGATCTATGCCTCAAGCCAATGCATGCAAAGTGCATTCAACATTCAGGAATATTTGGGTTTGGAATTGCATGCGGTTGCATAAGTTCATAAGCCATTTGTGTTAAGTGGATACTTATATTGCAGAGAACTGCACCCATCAGACTGCCAAAAACTCTGGATGCATTGCCAGGTTCACAATCAAAACTCTGATTTTGTATCTACAATACAAATCATTTAGGAAGTAAGCATGGAAGGTGGCAAGCATGGAGAGATGGGAAAAGCAGAGCAGAAATGGCAGCTCATGCTCTTTGAACTGCTTTCAGGAAAGATACACTAATGTGCTGAGGTCCTCTGTGGGCAGTTTGAGTGAAAACAATTATTTTCTATTTTATATGTTAGTCATACCTTTTTATTTTGTTTTGGTTTTATCTGACATAGTTTTATTTTACTTCATCCTTCAGATTAAGGCAATGAAAACTAAGAACTGTCACAGTATGAACTTACAATTTATTTAATACTTTGACTTTCCAGAGCTCAAATACCTCTGATTCATTTGTTTCATGGTGTTAGTTGGCTTAACCTTTTTAGATTTTGCCAAACAAAATAACTTGAGCTGCAGCAAACTGTTTGCCAGGGATTTGAAGTCTGGAAAGAATGGGGGAAAAGCCACTTAGCTCCTGCAGTGTGTTGGAGAAAATGTATTTACTCTTGTTTGTCTGTTAGACTCCTGCTCACCTGGCTTCATTCTTATTACTGTGATGATTCTGCCTGTAGATTGTGCTCCCTTTTCCAGCACTAATCCTGGTAACCGCTTTTTGAAATGTACAGGGCATGAGTAAAAAAAAAAATATTAAAAATATTAGTCACTGTGAATGCCCTTTCACTATAAGAGGAACATGTAAATATAACAATTCCTGTCTGTAATCTGTGTTTGTTCCATGGAAAAACTATTGAAGGTATGGTAACTGCATGAAAGGGTTTCCTGTATTAGCACAGTCATGTTCTTTACACCTGTTATTTTACAACATGGCTTCTTTCATCCTAACACAACACTGTGGCTTTTCTTTTTTCCAACAAAAGAAAAGAGAAAGGAACTAGCCATACCATATAGCAATTCAGCTTGGAACAAGTAACAGAAGCCATTACTTACAGGGTAAAGGACTTCAGCAGCCCTGAAAATGAGCTCAGACTTATGGGGAATAGTCAGCTGAATAACAAAACCGGGTGACTCTCAAATAAGATTCAAGAGATGAAATCTCACCTTCATGTTTTGGGTGTTTTTGCAGTGGAATGGTTTGTACAGGAGTGCTATGTTCAAGCAGGATGTTGATATTTTGGAGAAAACACAAAAAAGAATTGGAAGAGAAATTTAACAACTGGAGAATAAGCCTCCCCATGAAAGATCTGGGGTGTGCAGTCAGTTTTGTTTATCACAGTTTTGTTTATTGATCATAGTTGCAAAATCCTACAAGGAATCGGAAATTTGATGATATGGAGCTGTATCAAAGACATAACTGTGTGGAATGAATTGATGTTAAACTTAGATAAATTGAGACCACCTCAGTGCAATCTTGATATAAGATATTCCTTTTAACAATAAAGGTGATTAACTGTTTTTACCATGTGCAAAGATTTTTGATCGATTCTCCACTGCTGGTCCAAACTCTCTGCCTGAAGGAATGAAGGGAATATGTGCCCAGTTCAAGACATGACCTAAAAGCAGTTTCTTTGGCTTTCTTGCTCTGTGCTTCTTGGAGAGCAGTACAGCATCAGTGTGGGGCAGGGCTTCTCATTCTGAGCAGCAGTGACCTGATATAACCATCCTCTGAAGGTAGAAAGTGCCTGTGAAGACATAGTACCTGCCTTGCCTGCTAGACCTGGAGAAGGGGAATGGCAAAAGGCAATGCAGAGCACCCACTTGCCATCATCTTCTGTCCCTGCTGCCATGAGAAGCAGCCATCACCCCCATCCACAGCCTGGCAGGACGTGTGAGGATCTGGCAGAGCTGGGGAATGGGCTGTAATGGAGCCAGATGCCATGAGCGCTGGACACATGATACGTGGTATGTTTGTCATCCTAACTCTGCAGCTCTCCCACTGTGGCAAGCAACATTAGCTTCCATGAGTGTGAGAGTAATCTAGCAATCATCCAGTCCTTGCTTCAACTTGAGGAAACAACATAAGTGTTTCTTGTCCATGTTTTAGCAGTGTCAGGTTTTTTTTTTGTGATAGGGTTACATGGCAGAAAGGAAAAAAACCTCCACAAATAAAGAGCACTGATTTTGTATGAGGCACTTGCTGCCTAGTCAGACTTTCTGACTTCAAGTCTTGATGACACTGAAACACTACTGACCCTGCTGGGATAGGCTCTGTTTCTAAAATAAATGCCCATGTTATTTGAGTCTCTTTTTGGATAGCTTCATTTAAAATGGACCAGCTTTGCACTATCAGTGCCATTCAACAGCTTCATCTAAGTCTCCACATTACCCTCAGTTCAAATTAGAAACCTCATTCAGCCAGTCATCGTGGCTGGCTCAGAGCAAAGAAAGTTGCAGTCAAAATAATAGGAAATAATTTCAAATAAAGTCTTCTTATGACTGTGAATTCTGAGGTTTTGGTTTTCTGAAATACATATATAAAAACACACAGACATGAAAAGAGAGAATGTTTGCCAGGTGGTATGTTTTTCAGCCTCTTACAGCTCCAAAAATATTCTAAGCAAGATTTTATGTTGAATGTTTTCTGATTTAGCACCATTATAGCAACTGAATATTTGACCCGTTTTCCTTGGAGGAGTATTTTCAATGGATCCTTATGCAGCAACAATCTCTCTATTCTTGTGAAAACTGTGGGTTTGGGGTGGTATTTTATTTTTTATTATTTTAATTTAATGACTGCCACATTCCGCTGCAAAAAAAAAATATAAAATTGTCACTGTACTCTTCTTTCTGCTTTCCTTCTCTGCTACTTTTCATTTCAGGTGGATGATGTCAGGTCTTCTTAATGAAGAAGCAATCTGTGATCAGCATCTGAGAGCTCTTTATACCCTGTGCTAACAATGTTTTGATATGGACCCCCTTTCTCCCTCCCCCAGCTGGCTTCCTTCGTTGCTTGGCGGTGTCTGCTGTGCTGCTGCCGAAACCCTTGCTGGCAGCCTGCCCGGCAAGCAGCTCTCCTGTAGATTTCAGCCTCTCTCCAGGAGTTGCCTGCCTTCAGTATAATGGGCAACATTGAAAGCAGCAAGGCATTCGGTCGGCAAGGTCAGAGTGCCTTTCATTCCTGCAATAATCAACCAGTGTAGCTCTTCCTCAGACCTGGGGAGAGAGAAGATAGAGGTCAAAAGAGCAATTACATTTCATGTTGACTCCAGGAAAGGCTTGGAACACAAAACTGAAAAGAAAACGGCGTAGAGCCTCTCTCTCCCACATTCCTTTTCTGGCCATTATTATTAGAACTGTGCAGCAGCCATGTCCATTATAAGCACTATAACACGAAGAACCATTTTCCTCTGGTGGATGAGATCTTTCTTCTCAGACGTTTAGCACTGTCAGCAGATTGCAAAGGAATGTAAATGAGAAACACCATGTATAACCAGATACAGTGCGTAAAGGCTATTAATTATGTTTAAAATGTTAACCCTAAACAACTGCAGAGTAAGTAGCTACACTAATTTAATCTGTAATCAGTCTTTGAATTATCATAACTTTATTTATTTAGTATTAAGACGATAATTTAGAGAATATAATTTAGATGGAAATGTCAGTAATTTTCTTCTGCCATATTGTCATTACAAAGCCGTCTTTATTTGACCCTACAGCTGCTGGGCCTAATTACCTTAATGGCATTAATTGTAGTGACCATTGTGGTATTGTAGCTTTTAATTGCTATTTCTGCGTAGCTGACATAATTGTGAAATACGTCATGTTTGTTTCACAGACATCTTCTGTTGCTTCCTTATATTCTTAAAGCAGAGTTTGCCAAAGATTTAGCCAAAAAAATCGCCGTGAAACATAAATCTGAGACAGCCCTTTAAGCAGAGCAACCTGCAAACTCTGATAATATAGTGTGGTAGCAGAAGAATGTAACTGATCCATTTACTCATTGCCCTACCCTGTCTTTATGAAAGCTGAATTAGCTCAGTGTTGACAAAGGATTAAGAGACTTGGTAGTGGCATTCCTCACAGTAAACAAAACCTCCCTCATTCCACATTTCACACTGAAGGCAGCCACTTTGAGAATATTCACTTCTTTGTTTCCAGCTATAAAATGCAAACATGGCTTTATTCCATGGTTTCCTGCAAAATGAAATGTGAGTACAATGTCTCTATCCCATGGAACACCTGGTATTATTCACTCCTCTGTTGAAAGCACTATATCACTAACGGATTGAAAAACATATTTATTTTATCAACCATGACAAGCAACAGGATTTATTTTTTTGTCTTTGCAACATTACGGGTGCATGGCTAGAGGAAGAGACACAAAATTTCACTCAAGATCTTTTGAGAGATCTCTTCAGATCTCTGCAAGTACAATACAATTAGTAGCCAACACTTAAAAATCACGTGTAAACAGAGCATCGCTCTAGGTGAGGTCCTGAAACTTAGACCTCACCAAGACAAAACAAACTGAGGATTCAGGGTCAGCTGAATCAACACCAAATAGGGATTTGGTGAAATGGTGGAAGCTGTTCACAGCCCAGTGGACTGTATTGCTGTAGCCCTGTCAGTCTGACACCTCTCTGGCCATGTCAACATTTGACCTGTTGGGAATGGTGGTAAAAATTAAGTCGTGAGAGCTGGCATCATTTTCTCTTCTATTTCAGTGATATCTGCTGGATGCAAAGAGTTGTCATAAGCTTTTCTAACTCTGTATTTTGTTTTTTTTTCAATGGCTATCAGTTGCTGGAGGAATGAGTCTGAAGTAGAAGTTCTGTGGAACTGTATCAGATATGGCCTTAAAAGGATGGCTTGGGATGGTACTGTGACGGAAAATTCTGCTCATTTCCGTTTTCCTTAAATACAAGTGAACTTTACTGATCTGTGGACAAGTCACAGGAAAGAAAGCATTTGTAAAAATGTTCCACAGGGAATAGTCCTGCAATAATAATCAGCTAGATAGTCTGTGTGGAGAAAGAGGAATTAAAGGAATATAAATATTAACTTTCTTGTTAATATTCTAAAAAATCATACACAATCCTTTCAGAATATGACAAGATGCATCAGTTTTCCCTTTTTGAAGATGTTTTCCTACCATGATGAAATTTTTGAATGATTAGAAATGTATGCGATACACCTTGAAAATTTGCTCTTTCAAACAGTTATATCAATTGCTCACGTCTACATTAGCTGGGATAGCCTTAACAAAGGAGATGGTGCATCAGTAAGTGATATTGATTCTGTACTGTTGCCCTTATTAAAACAGGTGATAAGACAAGGCCATCCTGTAGAACTAACAAGAGATTACTTTATTAAAGAGGGACTTAAACTAATATTACACAGAGATAGATATTATACAGAAAGGAGAAAAATGCAACATGGGTAAATTATTGCTAAGTCTGTATTACGCGTGTGTTTCCATTCCTAGTTTACTTATAAGTTCTGTACCAGTAGTAGACAGAATTTTTCAGTCATGTCTAATTTATAAGATGAAATAATTCAGGGAGCCCTTGTATCATGAAGCCTCATCATTTATTGAAGATCTTAGGCTGAAGGTTTAGGCACCTGTAAACTGGCAGTCCTTGCAATATCACAGCCATCCCCACACACAGCTAATGTTGCCCGTTCCCTCTGTTGTGCCAATCTGCGACTTGCCAGAAAGAGTGTTTGTGAAGCAGAGACTAACAGCAGCTGAGGGAACAGATCCATCTGAAACTCACAGAGGCAGTTCATGCTGGACTGCCTTTCAGCTCCATCAGTTTCCTGATCCCTGCTCACAACGTAAGCACACCAGCACTTCTGCTGGCTCCGGCTGCAAGGTGACACCAGCCTGGAGAGGAGCAACAAGCAGCTAAGAAGGCCGAGACTTCTCCAGCAGCAGGGATGGCATAGGCGCACCACTAAGTAGGGCTTTAATATTCTGGTGTACTTCCTGGCCTCTTCCCTTGACTCATTTCTATATAACAAAAACTAACAATACTGGAAAAAAAAAGCAACTATTAATTAGCTAAGTATGTCTGACAATGGTATTATAGCTGCTCAGAGATGTATTTAAGCCTGGAGGTTTTTTTCTAAAGTAGTGACTGTGATTCAGGTTGCTTAACTGCACACCTGAAAATTACAAGTTGTAATTTTCAGAAAGTTGCATCCTGCTTAACAAGACTTGTGATAAAAATGAAAACATTCAAAATGGTGGCCTCAGTGTGTGAAGAGACGACAAGCAAGGCCTGTATGTGGACAAGCTGTAGAGAGGTGAGATATCCTGGCTGACATCGTTCAGTGACTGTAGCAGAGCTCAGGGTAGAGCTCATTTACTAGGATGAGCGTTTGGGGTGACTGACCAATGGATGTACTTCTCAGGACAAGAAACTATATTAGTTTACTCCTTAGTATCTATATAGTCGCTGTAAGGAGTAGCTTAGAAAAGTATAAAGCTCCCCAACAGCACGTAATATAGTTCAATCTGTTAAAAAAAAATAAAACCTTTTGTATAAAAGTTGTGGAAAGTCTCTCATCAATGTTGTTCAGAACAGAAAAAAGACCAATAGTCTATAAAGCATGTGTATGTGCTGTGTTTATGGAAATCTATGCAATATGAAGCATATGGTGATGCCACATGGAAACAAATATTTCAGAAAAAAGATTTGATAAAGGAATAAGGCTGTCAAGGGAAAAGTTAGTGATGGAGGTCTTTAAACAACGTTAAACATTTCAATCCAGATTTGCCTTTATTTTGTAACTTCAGCTCTTACTGATGGCAATTATTTATTTCATTTCATTTTACTTTATTTTCTGGTACCTAGCAAGACTTCTAGGAACCCTTCAAAATTTAATACCCCATCAGAAAATATAGCATTTTCCAGTAAAAAAAACATAATTCATTAAATTGCCTATTATGCATTTTCCTGTTAGCAGAATATCACAGAAACCTAAAGGAGCCCTAACAATAGCACAGCAAAAAAAAATCAGCTAAGTCACCCATAATCTTCAGCTCTTTCTCTTACAAACTTGCAGACTCTCCAAGTATCTACAAAGAAGGACTTTGCAGCGTGCCCCAAAGAGCAATGAATGTACAGCATGGGACAAGGTAGCAAAGAGTTGACTAAACTACTCCAAAGCTGGAAACTACTTTTGAAACCAAACAGAATTCCTCTGAGGTTGATCATTATCTGACTATGACAACCTGTAGAACAACTATGATACAAAATCCCCTCTGAGAATTACTTTAAAAACATGCCTAAAATCTCCACGTTTGCAATCCCTAAATCTCCAGTGGTATCTTTCCAACAGCCTCTCAATCTCCATAAATTGTCAACGAGATCTGCTTTAACGCAGATGGTCACCAGCACTGGTTTTCACTGTTGTCATTCAAAGCGATTTCCTACCTCTGATCACATAGAAAAAACTGCAGCTTCTAAGAGTGCACCTCCAGAAGCACTGTAATAAATGGTGTATGCTCATGCTGCTCTCTCTCTGGCATCTCTCCTGTGTAGTGTCAGTGGCCGAACTGCCATCAACACTATACAGACTAAAATAGAAAATGGTCCCACTTCTGCTGTCAGAACATTTCTTTCAGTGCTTCAGGTCATGGCTTCATGTCATGTCATGTTTTCCTCACTGAAACTAAAAGACAGGGTAACTTGTCTGTATTGCAGCTTGTAATTGCATTACATGTTTTCTTTAACTTTGAAACAAGCTGAAGAAGTTCTTCCCTCCACCTGTCCTTGGCTGCTTGTTTCTGCCTGCACACCAAAGTTTTTTTGCCCTCCAGGAAGGGCGGTTCAGCAATCTAGGGAGGGCCATGCTGTCCCCACGAGCATAAAATGACATACTGGAAAAAAAAATAATAAAAAAAGAAAAAGTTGGCCTTTACTGTTTGGAGGACATCTCCAATACTTACATGGAAACTTTGTCTTCAGCTTCTTTGTTGTAAAAGAAGTGACACCTCTGGGTGAAGAAATGTGCCACGTAAACCTGGAAGAAAATGTACATGGAAAAACTGCACATTATGTCCCAGGAAACATTTTAAGTTTTGCATTAATTAAAGGGTGTTTCATGAAAAGTAATATAGAATTGAATTAAATTAATGCACAAGTGGTGCATGAAATAAAGTTACAATTAATTTTCTCCGGCGTTGTTGTCCAACTTAACAGACAGTTATGCCCTTTCAGAAATGGATTTCCATATATTATTGTTTCCCTCAAAGAATAGCATGAAATGTTGTTATGAATTCTGCGGGAGCTATTACAGGTATTCGGAAGTCCACAGAAGTAAATGATGACTGAGTTCTTAACACCATGAAGTGCAGTTAACTCGAAAATACCTCAGGACAGGGGATGTTAACTTATAAGAAATAGAAGCAGTGAATCAGCAAAGCTATGTAAGAATAGTTCATCCAGATGAACACCACATATGCATGAGAATAGGTATTATTTTTACTTTTTGTAAATCTACATATGAAAATGCTCCAGAGGGAGCGAGCAAGGATGCTAGTCTTTCCAGTGACTCCTTATATCACTGCTGAAACTTCTGCAGCTTCTTCTTTGTCCCAGTTTCTCTTAGTAAGTATTCTTTACTTAGAAATGAAATCCCTCTGAAGACTTTATAAAATCCAGGAATAATAGCTCAATTCATTTTTATGTACAAGGGCCAGGGGTGCCTCTCAATGTGGCTCTTTAAAAGTGTGACTTGGATGTCAGGCAAGAGAATCCTCCTGGCTGTTGGATCCTGAGTTTCCTCGAATGTAAACAGGAGATTTCTCAGTCATAATGGAGATTCACCTTATCCCTAAGTCAATGAATAAATAACACAAAGTTAAAATTGTTATAAATACAATTATATTTTATTTTACTGATTATTTGTATTTAATATTTTGTGATTACTATGTTTAGGGTTTATTTGTTAATTATTTTAAGATTTTTTTACTTATTTGAATATGAATATAAATAAACTATGAATAGGTAAATTCATTAATAAAATACTTGTGGTTTTTTGCTCCTGGAGGCATCCTCTGGAGAAAGTTTCAGTGGTTTTTTGAAGTGTTTCTTGAGGTGGAAAAAAAGGTGGCAGAAATTTTTGTGCTGATTTGTTTCTTTTTTTTTTTGCAATAAAATGTCCAGAATTGAGTTTTTGTTCCATGTTGCTGTTTACAAGACTGTTATTGACATGTCTTGTATGACAAGCAATTGAAACAGTAACTAATGACTGAGTGTATTTGCCATCTTTGAATTTCCTCTTTTGCTCATGAGGAAAAGTGGGATCAAAAATATGTCCAACAATATGCAATGAAGTTTGGCCTGCTCAGTTAGAAATTCAAGCTTGTGGCATGATTTCCTCTCCTACTGGCTTCAGTGACTTGTGTGCTAAGTCTATGATGGATACTACTCAATCTAAGGACCTGCAGTTGTAATTTTCCTCCCCTTTCAATATATAAGGGACACAAAGACATGTAAGGAAACTTCAGAGTAATTCCTTAAGGTGAATTTTAACAGTCATTGAGTGAGAAGATATTTGTTCAATTTCCTTCAACAATTTTCTTGTAACTTTTGATAAAATTGAATCATTATCCACAGAGTAGGTAGCATACTTTTGGTTATGATCCACATTTGCTCTTTTGCTTGATAGTTGTAAGCCTCATTTTATCAGACAAAGTCAGTCCTACCTTAACAGTGGAATCACTAATGGCCTCGTCATTTTTCATAAATCTTTTTATTGCACTTCTTTTCCCTTTAACTCCTTTCTTAGTGTTTTCAGCTTCTTTTTTTTTTTTTTTTTTTTTTTTTTCCTTTTACAGCTTTGCTTTGCTATATTTCCTTCACTTTTCTACTTTTCTCTGGTCATTCTCTCCTTCTGAGTAAATGTCTTCTGACGCTCCCTGCTACTCTCATCAGTTTGCAATTAACTTTACCTCCTTATGTTTCTCCTTTTTAAAGTTAGTATTTCAAGCACACCTAGTCCCACAGTCTTCTGATTCTGCATTTGTAGACTAATACAGCAAGAACTGTCAGATTAATAAGATACATCATGTCTATCCTTGGGTCTTTCTGTGCCCATATGAACAGCACCTGAAGCAGAAATCAGCACAAAGTTTAGACAATCTGCTTCCTCTTTGTGATCCTGCTAATCCTATATTATTTTCTTTGAAATAAAGTAGCTTCAACAAAAAGACTCATGAGCATCTCAGGCCCTGAGTGCCTTATCATTTGGTGATTTTGATGGGGAAAAAGAAGATGGAGGTGCTGGTTTTATTTCCCTCAAACTGGAGAGGCACCTGATGAGATGATTTTCTATTCAAGTTTTATTTTTTCTTGATATATTTAAAAAAGAGAGAAAAGATCCTCGAAGGCAAGATTTCAGATAGCTTTCTGCAGGAGGAGATTTCAGCCTGGAGATTCAGAATAAGGCTTCAGTAACTGTTGGCCTGCTAGGATGAAAACTTCAGTGCTCCATGGCCTGGCTGTACTGCACCCTGTTGGGACGTGCCTAAGTCCCACCAAGCCCTGCGTAGGCATACCGTGCAGTCCACTCAGGGACCCCTCTCAAGGGCCCCAGGGTCACTTAAAGTTGTCTGCTGTAGCTATTGTTTCTTGGAAGTCTGACCTTAAGTGATGTGGAAACAGAGGTTTCACGATAAAATTTGGAAAACCACCTGAATTAAAGCGTGTACCTTTAGAAGGCTATTTTCTCTACATTCCTTATCAAATTAGCAAAGAAAAACAAGTTCTGCCTGAGGAAACAGGTACTTAGACAGGCTGACTCACACACCGCAGTCTAACAACCTGTTTTAGGTACTTTGGGTAAATATAACATGACATATAGGGAATAATAATGCCTTTAGACTCTGCCAGTTTGGTGGATTAGATTCCACTGATTTTCTGGTGTCACTTTCCTGATAAAATAATTGACCTGTTGATCTCAGCGTGGTAGTCATTGGTCTGAAAAAGTATATTTCATTTAGGAAGTATGTTGCTGTCCTAAAACAACTGTAATATCATACTGCAATAGCACAGAAGTAGGAGGAAAGTTCTCTTGGGTATTAGAACTATGTTATCTTCTTTTAAAAGAGTTGCATATAACCATCTGCAGAGGTGAACACTGCTGAAACTGGTGGATGAAAGCAAGCCCTGATGTTAATCATTTCCCTAAAAGAACTGTTATTGGGTAAATCATTGTATTGAGCATATGGAGGCTTTATATATTATAACCAATCAAGCTATCCCAAATGCAATTTATGCATTTGCCATAAGTTGTTCATGCTGAAAACCAAGCAGGAATTCTTGTGTTATATGTGTAAATTGAGGTTTCAGTTGTGTTATTGGCTAGTTAGGTGAATGATTTACCTTTTGCACCTGCAAAGAGTTAGGGAATGTGGGAGGTTTGTTTTTACATAAAATTGTGTCTAGCTAAATATGTTTATAGCAGATGAGGATCTGTCCTTGAGGATGATGGTATGGTTATTTTCTATTTTTGGTGTTCTTTGGGTGAAATCTTCAAGAAGCTGCAATAAAAGATTCAAATTTTGCCACAAATTTAGTGAGAGCACTATATTTTGCTTTGCAGACTTTTGGAAGCACCATGAAAGGCCTAAAATAGCTTGTGACAAAAGACATCTGTAATAAATATTTTCCAAATTCAGGGGACTGTCTATAAGAATTCTATGTAACTTCCCTCACATTACAGCTTGTTATTAGTTCAGCCATTTGAATGCTAGACAAAAATCAGCGTTGTCCAGATGTCCTGGTGTGAAATGATCAATGGAAGAAAAAAGAAGGGGTGATGTTTCCTGCACAGATAACTGAAGGAAAACAGATGGACAGATAAAGGGAGCAGCAAAGAAGCAAGCCAAAACAACAACCAACCAACCAACCAACCAAACACACAAGCACTCTCCATGAGATAGATTACAGTCCAGGCTTTAAGAATGCTTCTGAAAACATGTAAAAGAAAAAGCTCTGCAAACCATTTTGCCTTGGCTATCCTGTGAACAAACAACCCTGTGGAGTCACAGGCTCTTTCTTAACTGTGGCCACTTGCAACAGATTCACTGTGTCATATTTTTGAGTCACGCAAAAGGAAAAATGTGCACAATAAGCAAAATCAACATGTGTGATACAGCAAGCAACAGTTCCTCTAGAGTCCTGGGGTTAACCACAGAGTAATAATAAAAATAAAGAGTAGTAGTAAAAACAGTTACATAGCTAGAGTTTTATAACAAACAAAAATGGTGATCACTGACATTTTAGGCTTGAATTTAAAAGGTCAAATGTGCAATCATGCTGAAAAACCTTCCATGTGGTAGCTACCTGAGTTAACATAGCTGAGAGTGGATCAGTCTTGGTGCATGCAGTTGTGTCCCAGCAGTTGCATAACTCCCCACCTGCAAATATGAAATTCACATGCTCAGTCTTTCTTACTGAACATATGTGCTTACATATGCAATCTATTTCTGACTCTTTGTAGCAATCAAAGTGCTCAGCCTGTTTTTCGTGACTGAAGTTCTTGCCCAGAAAGTGGCAGGAACATGAAACCTGGGCCATCACCTGCTCCCTGGTGATTACGGGCAACAGGAGAGCCCTGAGCCCCACCTCTCCATGCATATGACCAGCCTGAAAACAATTTGCTTTAGCAAGTCTTTCATAGGGAACAACAAAGGGAGCACGAGTTACCAGAAAAGAGTGAGAGAGATCAAAGACAACTCTAGTCTCCACAATTTCAAGGAATTTCTTATATGGGAATGCAGAAAACTGGACAGTTATTGTTACTGACTAAGAGAATGAATTGGCTGGAAATCTACAGAAGCTCAGATGTTACAAGCAATAGATGTGCAACATAATAAAAGCCTGGCATTACACAAGATTTCACAATTTCATTTGGCTCCCTCTGCTAGTTTATCTACTAGTATTCAGTAGTGTGCAATCATGATGCCTAGAGTTATTCTGATGAAGTTCTCAGTCATCTCTGCAAAGAAAACAAAACTTTCTTCTCTAGCCCCACATTAGCCCTCCTGCTGAGGGTTTTAGTTGAAAACCAAAAAAGCTGAGCTGTTTTATTTTGTAACACGATTGTACTAGTTCCTCAGAACCTTTGGGTGTAAATTTAAAAGAACAAGAAGAGCAGCTGATTTGGATGCGTATCAAATGTGTGTACACACCTGCAGATACATGCAAAATCTGCATTTGTAAGCCTAACTAGCCCGTCTGCAAGTTCCTGTTTGCACAGGCGTATTTGAGTGTTAACATGCCTCACCAGACCAAATCTGCCAGTCTACAACAGAGATGAGCTAGGAGAGCCTGTGTAGTCCTCAAGTAGTACATCAGAGTTTTGGCACTGGCCTGAAAGGGTAAGCAAAAGGGAGGCTAGATTTGAAGCGCTCAGACATACAACTCCAGTGACGTTCTTGAAGCAGAGTTTTACAGGTGAGTGATTTCTGTGCTAAGGAATAGGACTGTGAGCTCTGGAAGGCAGTTGTGCAAGGGGCCCTATGACTGATGCTATGACTCCGTCTGCCTTGACAGCATGAGGCAGTTGTGCCTGCATGTGTGCCACGCAATCTGGTCCTCGGACCCAGAGAACTTAGTGGGATGTGCTTGTAATTCTGAACTAGAAGAAACCAAGCAACAGTGACCTCCATAAGTACAGCAGTCCTGGCAAGGGCCCTGGGCTGTTTCACAGATCAAGCAAAGGAAGGAGGATGCAGAGATAATTTACAACTATCTCTCCATAAAGCAGAGCTCAGCTGACCCGAAGGCATAGCTAAAAAAAGATAAATACTAGAATCTGCTTAGCTTTGTCATATTTGTGCCTTGTAAGCATTATTTTGAGGTCATGCAAAATAATTGTGTCAAACCCACAAAAAACCCCCCTCTGGATCTAAGGTTTTACTGTTGTTTTTGTGAAAGAAGTCTCAAGTGCTGTTTTTTTAGAAAATGAAGATTAGTTCATAGCCATATGATTAAAACAGCCTCTTTCCTCTCCCCTAAAAAAAATAAAATTGCATGAGCTCACTTACAAAAGCAACAGTAAAATCCTGGGTTTTGCTGTAGTATATAAAAACACTTAGCAACATTAACCATATCCTGGGATAATCAACTCATACAACAGCAGGGTAAGTAAATGAGTGAAAGGCCTCAAAGGATTCTTTACTTCTTTTATCCAAAGCCTGCTGTAGAACTGTATACAGAACAGTTGCAGGGACAGTTCAGCCATCACAAAGCCAGAAGAATTCAGGAGAAGGGGGAGACCAATCAGACATGAAAGAGGGCTGAGGAACATCAAAAAGATGAAACACCATTTGGCAGTTTTCTATGAAGGTTTGTCTTCAGGCTATATGACAGTAGTTACTCTTTATTATTATTATTGGTCTTGAAACTTTTCCAAATTCCGTGGTGACAAAATGTGCAGCAAAGGGCTTCACAGACCACACCCCCCACTTCTGAGGATTTTGTTACTAATGGCCTGATTCTGTGTGGTGCTGGGAGACCTCCACTCCCAGTGAAACGCTCAGCAACCTTCACAATGGGCCTTTTTTTCCCAAAAGGTATGAAAAAAAATACTCAGTAAACCCAATAACTATTAAACTAAAAAGACAGGAGAAGAAAGCAGAGAAAGTCTCATAGCTACAATGTATAGACCTGCTGTAATGCCAAATGCTTTATCTTAGAGTGGCCTTGGCTTAACATTCATGTCAGGACTGACACTGAACTGTGCTCAGACAGCTCTGCCCGCCAGTGCACAGGCTGCTTCAGAGAAGAAGGAGCCTTTCCTTCACCCCAGCTTCATCTTTTACCATGCTGTGCCATTGTGCAACATCAAGAGTGTTAATTCCAATACAGGTCATGTTTTTAATGGGGGGGGGCGGGGGGAGGGGGGCCGGGAGGAAAGTGCTCTCTCTGCAAAAACTGCGTATTAAAACTGTGATGTTTGATCTGATTCTGCTGAACTTGGGCTGGCAAGGGCACTCAAGCTCCATACAGTGTGGGATTTAATGCCATTAGATAATTAATAGCAATCTAATCTCCACCCTAACACCTCTGCAAAGAACGAGAGCCAGGGTTTAACTGGCTCGAGTGCCAGCTGCCTGCAGCGCAGTTCCTGCCAAGCCAGCATGTTATAATATGAAAAATGGGTGCTGAAATGTTGATGTCAAATAAGGAGGTGTAGGAGTACTCCTAGCCGAGATAAAACAAAACCAAAAAAGGCCTTTGAAAAGGCACATAGCTATGTGGGACGATCCTTCACAATCTGTTCAGATCTCCTTTCCTGCTGAAGGAGAGGGCAGCCAGGTGCCTGGGCAGCCTCTCAGCTGACGTGGGCTTAGGTGTGGTACGGCACCCTGGGAATCTCCAGTGCCACACTGATTTACATCTGCTGAGGATTCAGCATGTCTTTCCAACCTCTGATCACTAAACACAAGCTCCATTTGAAATTTGCTGAGGTCTCATGAGTTATGGTATTAAAACAATTCAAAAATAACCCTTCAGTCAGCTGAATTCCCTAACTTATCTGTAGAAGTTAGAACTATAACAAACCAGTGGAGCTATTCTCAGTGGGCTGGTTAGGCTAAACCTGCTCCTTGTAAATGTGAAGTAGCAGATACGTTTGTTGTGCGAGTAACAAGGTCACTGACTGTTCAGCTGTAGGAGCAAACTCGATTAAGGTTGGTGATAATCTTTTGAAAGATAGTAATTTATCTCCATTTGGAGAGTATTATCTTTGTTCTACAGCTATCACAGAGAACAAGGTTAACAAATATTCTGTGACGAATTTCTGAAAGCTTTAGTCAGATCTTGCACATTTAAACCTTTCTAAACGGCTGTCAAAGACAAGGAAACAAAGTGTCAAATTTGTACACAGACTTACCTAATGGCCTTTATCTGAGAAAGTGCTTTATGATTGATACAGTCTCTACCTTTACTTAAACAATCTCTCTTTTGCTCTGTAGTGAAGGCAATCCTCTAGCATTACTCACGTGGGAGAGATTAGCCCCGAAGACTGATTTTACCGAACGAAGTTAGGAGATTGAAAGCATACAGAGCCATGATGCAAACCGTATGATAATCAGCTTTTATTACTAATTGCTAGTGAATTGTCAGTTGGCTGTGTTTGGATATAAAAGTTATAAGTGCATTCTATATTGAAAGGGATTGTGCTTATAAAATGCTTTCTCTTAACTTTCAAGCAAACTGTCACCTTCAATGACATTGCATAAAGTTGAATAAAAGTGCATATTTTCTATCCTTGATAAAACATTAGCAGCATAGGTAGATAACAGTAAGAGCTCCACATTATATATAAATATGTTTCTTTGCACATTCATTTTGGTGACATTCCTGTGCAATCGTTCTGTGATCAAATGCTCACAACTGGTTATGGCATGTGGTAGATTTTATTGCCTTCAATGAAAAGGATTTTGAGATTACTTAGGCATAAAGATATAATTTTAAACATGCATTCTAAATTGAGAGTTTGCACCTGAAATTTAAACAAGATCCTTGATATATTAAGAGCCACTTGATCTGAGAAGTTGTAACTCTTCTATTTTTCTCAGGACCTGGCTGTGACACTGTAGATAACATTCTTTTAGTGATGTCAGCTGACTTCCTGGTGAGCCCTATTGCCAGCTGTTTCAGCAGCTTTGCAGTTGCCATTTGGCCTGAGAATTAGCACTGCTAAAAGTATGTCAAGGCTACCTTGAACTTTGAGACTGTTTTCCTCTGATTCCTTTTTGATTGGCAGTCCTATTACAGATATCTGGTGGAATTGCTAGAAAGGATTATAGACATGAGGAAAAGTATAGTACCTGTGGTACAGGTACACCCATGTATCAAGGATCAAGCCAGTCAAATGAAATGTTCATGCAATAATACTGGTTGTATTTAATTTACATTCCCACACAAGTAAAGGATCCATACCCAACAGAAGAAATGAGAATAATACTGTGCGTGTCATGTCAAAAATGATGCCGGAGTTGTCCAACCTATAGTTTACAAACTATGTGGTATGGCAAACCATATGGCTGGGCAAATGCAGCTACAGTCCAAATCAGGAAAGGAAAATGGGAGTGAGCCACCTAGGGCTGTACTAGGTGATGTGGGATACTGCCCAGAACTTGTGAATTGCAGGAATGCATATACATGTATGATATATATTGCACATACATTGGAGGATATTCATAGCCAGCCTGCTGTAATAGAATGCACCAGACCTACAGGGTAGATGGCCAATGACCACCAAAAGAAAGGAGCCAGGGCAGGTGTAGTGAGTCACTCACCATACATGCTGGGTAGCTCTAAACTGTTAGACAAATGTCCCAAACAGACAGAGGATGACAAAGGAGAGATTTGTCTAAGTGAAACTCTGCAACAGCTTTGCAAATCTGAACCTCAAGCTAAAAAGCACATGATCTAAATGTGAGGACATTAAATGGGCACACAGTTCGTTGTCTTAAGTGTTCATATTCCCATGCACCCTGGACATAGAGTAATATACTAGTGAGTGTCTAGAAAGGGAAAGAGAAATTGTTAGACCATCGTTTTCCATATCTGTACTGTCCATTTTTTTTTTGTCTGTTACTGCTACAGTATTGGCAGTGAGTGCAGTTCTTTCCAGGTACTTTGGCTCATGCCAATGGGCATACTAATGGTTGACAAATGAGACAACAAGAACAAAGAAATGCTGCATTAACATTGGTCTTGACCTTATCTCCACCCTATTAGCTCTCCAAAATCTTGTTAACTTGTTGGCTTTCAATACAAGAAAAGTCTGAATATTGCGGCAGCCTTAATTAGCTCAGGCATTTTAGACTTCATGTGTAGTAGGTTTTTCTTTTTCTTTAAAAGTACGTAAAGAAAACTGTGAAGCTGAATTCTAGTGTCATAAAACAGTAAAAAAAAAAAAAGAAGGACAACCAGTGAAAGATGAGTGTTTCTCCACAAGGGAAGATCTCTGGTTCAAAGCTATGTAAGAGTTGCTATCATGAGCTGTGATGGAGTAGAGTGCCTCAGCAGACCCATGCAGAAGCAGATTTTCAGCAGCACAAAGCACACACTTTGCGGTCTCATCTGGCTATGCCCTTATTGTCTCTACCATCCTGTTCTGAAACAGATCAGTGGCAGCCTCTCTCTTGAAGGAACAGCAGAAGACTTGAACAAATTCTGTTATAAGGACCTTCCATAAACCCAGATGTCCTGTGGCAGTGATGCAAAAGCAGGAGTTTCAAGTTGGCTCAGACCCAGCAGGATGATGTTACCAAGCTGGTGGTCTGAGCTCACTCAGTAAGGGCACACTTAATGATGTGTCTTCTCCTGGTGGCCTCCTCCTGTACCCAGTGATACCAGTTCTAGGAACAGATGCTACTATTATATCCAAGTTGGAGTTGGACCCATCATGGGGATAATATGTATTCTAGATTACTGATTCCAGATAAGAAAGATAAACTGAAGGATATGTAGGCACATGTAGGCATGGGTATATGCTATTCACGAATACATTTATGCTGGAATTAAGGAGATTCCTACTTGACAGCTCAGTGACATTCTGGAAAGTCCATGGAAAAAAGGAATAGTAAAAAAATATTACTATTTTCAAGGAAGTTCCCCATTAATTTATGAAAACGATAGCAGGAAAGTAGAACTGATGACACAGAAATCACCACATTCCCTCTGTTCTTGTCCCAGAATACTTAATGTCCCTGGAATATTAAAATTCAGTGAATGGCAACCTAGAAACCTTCTCGAGCAATTGAGTAATTCACAGTGTATTTCATGAGGCCGAGTCATACAATAAATAACATCTGAAAATGCAAACAGATATCCAAATAAGACTCTTCATGAGTGAATCTGAAACTGTCATGGTTTTGCACACTTGTAAATTCTTGTTCCTCTGCACAACTATGGCTTGCACATGACAAGTTGTCCTCTCACTTCATTGTGCTCCTTGTACACTTGGCTTCTGCATTGTGGTAGGTTGACTGTGGCTGGCAGGTAAGTCCCCACTAAGTTGCTCATTCATTTCGCCCCAGCTGGATGGAGGAGAGAATCACAAGGGCAAAAGTAAGAAAAACTCATGGGTCAAGATAAAGACAGTTTAACAAATGAAGGCAAGAGAATAAAAAAGTACAAACTGATGCACAGGCACTCACTCACCACCTCCCACCAGGAGCCAGCCTTTGAGCAATGGTTACTTTGGGAACCACCTTCCCATCCATCCCACCCAGTTTTATTGCTGAGCAGAGCATTATAGAATCATAGAATCATTTTGGTTGGAAAAGACCTCTAAGATCATCAAATCCAACCATTAACCTAGGACTGCCAAGTCACCACTACACCATGTCCCTCAGCACCTCATCTGCACATCTCTTAAATATTTCCAGGGATGGAGACTCCACCCCTGCCCTGGACAGCCTGTTCCAGTGCTTGGCAACACTTTTGATGAAAAAATTTTTCCTAATATCCAATCTAAACCTCCCCTGGCACAACCTGGGGCCATTACCCCTCGTCCTATCACTAGTTATCTGGGAGAAGAGACTGACTCCCACCTTGCTACACCCTCCTTTCAGGGAGTTGTAGAGAGCAGTGAGGTCTCCTCTCAGCCTCCTCCAGACTGAACCCCCACAGTTCCCTCAGCCGCTCCTCATCAGACTTGTGCTCCAGACCCTTCATCAGCTTTGTTGCCCTTCTCTGGACACACTCTAGCAGCTCAGTGTCTTTCTTGTAGTGAGGGACCTAAAACTGAACACAGTATTCAAGGTCTGGCCTCACCAGTGCCTAGTACAGGGGGACAATCAGCTCCCTAGTCCTGCTGGTCACACCATTTCTGATACAAGCCAGGATGCTGTTGGCCTTCTTGGCCACCTGGACACACTGCTGGCTCGTATTTAGCTGGCTGTCAACCAGCATCCCCAGGTCCTTTTCCACTGGGCAGCTTTCCAGCCACTCTTCCCCAAGCCTGTAGCGTTGCATGGGGTTGTTGTGGCCGAAGTGCAGGATCTGGCATTTGGCCTTGTTGAGCCTCATGCATTTGACCTCAGCCCATGGATCCAATCTATCCAGATCCCTCTGCAGAGCCTCCCTACTCTCAGGCACATCAACACTCCCGCCCAACTTGGTGGCATCTGCAGACTTACTGAGGGTGCACTCAATTCCCTCATCCAGATCATTGATAAAGATGTTAAACAGAAGTAGCCCCAATACTGAGCCCTGGGAAACACTCATGACCAGCTGCCACCAACTGCATCAAACTCCATTCACCACAACTCTTTGGACCTGGTCATCCAACCAGTTTTTTACCCAGCAAAGTGTACGCCCATCCAAGCCATGAGCAAGTTTTGCAGTTTTGCAAGAATACTGTGGGAAATGGTGTCAAAGGCCTTACTAAAGTCCAGGTAAACAACATCCACAGCCTTTTCCCTCACGCACCAAGCAAGTCACCCTGTCATAGAAGGAGATCAGGTTAGCCAAGTAGGACCTGCCTTTCATAAACCCATTCTGACTGGACCTGATGGCCTGGTTGTCCTGTACATGCTGTGTGATGGCACTCGAGATGATCTACTCCACAACTTTCCCCAGCACCAAGATAAGACTGACAGGCCTGCAGTTCCCTGGATCCTCCTTCTAGCCGTTCTTGTAGATGGGCATCACATTTGCTAACCTCATTATAATTATATGTTATCGAATATCCCTTTAACCAGTTGGAATCACCTGTCCTGGCTGCATCCCCTCACAACCTCTTGCCCATTCTCAACATACTCTTTGGGGGGATGCAGAGTGAGGGACAGAGGAGGCCTTAACACTACGCAAGCACTGCTCAGCAACAGCCGAAACATTGGGGTTATCAACACTTTTTTGGTCACAAATCTAAAACACAGCACCAAGTGGGCTGTAATGAAGAGAGTTAACTCCACCCCAGCAAGGCTCAGTACACACATCAACTTACGTATTAGTATTAAGAAAACATAGCTCAGTCAGTAGCTTATTCTTCTGAATAGCACTGGCAAGTGGGTGATGGTAAAGAAGATGATGCCTCCAAGTTGTTTTCAGCTACTTCCTGAATAACAGACACTGTTCCAGGACACTGGAGTTTTGCTTGCACTGCTGAGAGGCTAGTAGTCTGCACAATTAGTACCATTTAAAGTCCTGCAGTGTATAGATAGAATGTATTTTGTGGCAGGATGGTATTTGCAAGTCCACAGATCAATGGATTACATATATTTCATTCTGCAGGTGTTTTTTTTTCTGGGTACTTCAGGGAATTCTTGGGGATATATTATGCATTAGTATATAAGGTCCACAGAAATATTAGGAAAGAGACTGGACCGTGCTGAAGTGAACTGAATCAAACAATATGCAACCTCCAAATTATTTATTTATAAGGGTACTCATATGGTTTTTACCTGTTGTTTGGACTTCTTATGACATACAAGACACTTCCTCATTAATAAATGGATTTTCCAACAGCATGAACTGTCAACACTGGTTATTGAAGGAAAGTAGATTTTCTGAAGCGTTTGTTGTTCACACTCACTCACATAAGTGGCATTTTGAGACATCAAAAGCTAAAAGAGGTCATCTCTGAACAGTACGGTCATCCATTAATAAGATAATATTCTGTTTGGCTTCCTTTTTCTTTGTTATCCAATAAAACTGTCCTCTCTGCCATCATCTACTAGTTCTGATGATTCTATAGTCTAGAGAGCTGAAACAGAAAGAGACCCATTTTGTGTATATTTAGGAGAGCTTACAGCATCCCGTGTGAGTATAGTTCCCATTTGTCCTGGTTTCCTAGGAACAGCCCCCCAGCCCAGCCATGGCAGGCAGGCCATGAGTAGCTCTGAGTCAGCTGGGAGTTTCAGTCAGGGCAGCTGTCCCAGGCTGACTCACAGGTGTGTCCCACAGCACTGACATCAAGCTCATTATAAACGGAGGGATTTTACTGAGGGTGAGGAGTTCCTCTTCCTGGGACTCCTCTCTCTTGGCCTTCTGCTTCTCCTGCTCCCAAGGACTGGGCTGAGCATAAGCTTGTACACTTTATAGAATCGTTAAGGTTGGAAAGGATGTCCAAATCGTGTTGGTATTTGTATTAGTTTTGCTATTTCATTAAATCCATTTCTATTCCAACCCATGGGGCTTCTCTTTTTTTTCCTGATTCCCCTTCTCAGCTGGGGAGGTGTCATCAGGTGATAGAGCAACTGCTGCAGTTTAGCCCCAGAAATGGGTTGAACGTAGACACCACTAAACAAGAATGATAGGAGAAATCTGGTCAGCACTACCCCAAACTAAAGGTGTGCAAGTGGCTTATGAAAACAGGCCATAGCTGGTTCAAAGAATACTACTTCATAACTCACCCCCGACACAGCCACTGCAACATGGTCATAGTCCAATAAATAAGACCTCTTAAACACTGTTTGAGAGGCAATACTTTTTTAGCTTAACTAAAACGTCTAGAAATAATAGAAAATGAAACTAATATGTCAGTATTGACAAGAAATATCAGCCCTGGCTAAAATCAGTTTTTCCCTCATGTATTTTATTTTGTTTTATTTACAGGCCTTTCTATTGCTCTCATCTCCAAATTACCTACGGCCTTCATGGACACCAATGAGGTTAGCATCAGACAGCACCTGGGAGGCTGGAGAGATTAGTGTCTTCATTTTTCAGATGAGAAAATGGAGTCACACCTTGCAGAAGTGGCTTCTTCCAGATCACAGAGGGCACAAGAAGCTGAACAGAAATTGATCACTACGACAGGATGAGCTAAATTTTAGGTGTCCTACTTCTCATGCCACTTTAATTTTAACATTCTCTTTTTTAGAGGTGGTTGACACGTACAACCAATATAAATTGATTTGACTCAATATACCTTGCACCTATTAACAATATTTGAGGTCAATGAAGAAAAAAACCAAACTGCTGATTAAAAGGGGAGAAAACAAGTAAGAGAAACCAGTATAGTTTGTGTTTTATCTTTTTTTTTTTTTTTTAAGGAAGTAGTGTAAATATGTATATATATTCTTCTTTTTAGTGTTCCAAGCTAGAAATTAGTAGTTCCATATTGTTCAAATATGAATTGACTAGACTCTTAATCTCTATTTACCTGTTTTCAAACATCCATTATGTTACATTTATCATTATTTTCTTTCTCTGTTTTTTGTTGTTTTGTTTGTTTTGTTTTTTTTTAATTTAAATCTTAATTATTATCTACTACTGTGAATTTTTTCACTGTGGACTATGCTTTTTTCACATGATGAAAGGAAAATAATGACTTAAAATCTGACCTATATGTATGTAAGACTTAATCAATAGCTCTAGTTTGACAAATTCCTTATAAAATGCTGTGGGCTCAGATGCTGCCTATGAAAAAGAGAGAATTCAAAATGACCCAGGCTTATTTCGATGAGAAAGACAATTTAATGACAACTTAGTGTTAACAATTTTCCTTACGACATACAAGCTTCATTCCATCTCATCCAGCAAATACAGTAATCCAGGCAAATTATTCATTAGGAATGAATGAATGCCGTTGTTGGCAGGCAAGATTTTAATGGTCAGTTGGTTTAAAGAAGGATTCTCTGAAAGGAATTGGTCAACTGCCAGAAGCTGTTTGCAATGACAAATTGCTCACAGTGAATTGTTTAGAGAGAAAACACTACTTTTTGTTTATGAAACAAATCTGCATGCCAGTCAGTCGAGCTTGAGTATGAAGGATGTTTGGTGTAAGGTCATGAATGCATCATTGGTTTGCTTTTTTTAGTATGTGCTGTTTATTTCTCTTGAAGCTTTAACTGCTAAATAGCAGTAAAAAGTAGTTAGCAACTCCAGAACCGGGTCCATTATTGTCATGGAGAAAGGCTGCCCAGCAGACTTTTCATATCCATCTCTTTTATTCATTGCCAGTCCTCCTGTATTCAAGAGGTAATCTGAAAATATCTGTGTGCAGTGACTTGTGGACATTTTCAGGAATTCTAACAATTGTGCTGGATCATTGAAATTTGGTAACCCATCTTCCACAGCTGTGAATTCTCTCTGAGTGTTTCATTCAAACCATCTAGCTCCTGTGAAGAAGCAATATAATTGCTAGTGCTCTCTCAGAGCTGCTAAGAAATAACCATTAAAATTTGGTTTTAACAGTATGTCTTATAACACAGTAATTTAACAAATTTGTGTTGTTCGCAGCTGTTGCAAAGGTTGTTTGCACAATAGTCAGCAAATACAATCAGATTAATGGTCTTGCCAGCAAATATTATTGTAAATGTACTCAGAAGACTGCAATCAATGCACAACACTGTGTGACATTCTCCTCTTACCTACACAGAAACAATTTCCAAGAGGGCATGCTGCATCTCTGGTGCATTTATCTTTATCCTAGTCCAAATATAATGTAAGCTTGCCTATTCTTTAAAGACAATACTTTCACATATGGAATAGCTTTTGTGCAAGAAAGTTGCTATGAAAATCCATTATTATAATTTTCTGACTTACAAACCTTCCAGATAGCTCTGTGTCATTTCAAACTTTGCGTTTCATGCTGTAACTGCCTACAAGTGTGTTAATACATATCTGATGGGCAAAGAGAATGTTTTGCAGTAAAATCATCTATCTACTTTTCAGCTGAAGGGAAACGTACTTTCTGTGGTCAGTGGCTGTCTCTTCAACAAACAGAATCATAAACCAGTGTACAAGACAGTCAAGGGAAATGGAATTTTAATGTATTCAAATGCTTTATGCTATATAAAAGAAAAGACCGTCCATTGGAGCTTTAATGGCTGTGATGTGAAACCCTGAGGGCTCTCTCTGCAATTGGCTTTACTGAGTATGAAGATAGAGTACTATAGCTTTCTAAGTTCTCCCTCTCCCCACAGTCTGGACAGTGATGTGAGCTGAATATTCCTGTCCTTACCAGGCAGTAGATCTGTTCAAGCATCAGAAAAAAAGTGCAAGAGGCAAGCATTAAGTATGATCAATTCAGCACAAAATCAAGACAAATCAGTCAGATATTAATCTGCTGTTGTCAGTAAGCCAACTGCAGAGGTAACTACTGATTGAGTACTTCAGCAAAGAATCGAACTGATATTCTGCTTGAAAAGTGTTCAGTCTGCTGTACTTCAGGGCAAAAATTACAATTGTTTTAAACATATGCTACTCAAATGTTTTCTTGAAGTCTTTTATATTGGTATTTACATATTTAAATACCAGTATACAGAAAATGGAATGTGTGTGGGACACAAATCAGCGAAATACACAAGCTGTCGTGTACCTCCAAGCTTGCAGTGCCTTAATGCACAGTTTTCTGCATCAGTTAGAGCACCAGGACAATGAACAGGTTTATTCTTACATTTTACACTTTTTGTGCTTCCAAATTAGTCATACACATCAGTTACCATTACAGGTGTTATTTGATATTTGCAAAAAAAAGCAGTGATGTGAAGGCAGATCAGATTTAAGAAGATGTCGTATCTCCCTCTTCACCTCTGCTCAACTCCTTGCTCCTACTGAAGATAACTACTCAAATGTGTCAGTTCAATTGTTTGTTCAACCATGTTTTAAAGTATATCTGTACAACAAATATATTTTGGTTAAGTGTGGTCATTTCATAGAACCAGCACAGAGCACAGTCTCAAAAATATTTTCTCAATACATTACAGGGAGCATAATGGGGTAGATGTGCACTGGTCTGGCCTAAAGATTAATAGACAAAAACCATGAAACCCTAAATGTTCGTCCACATTTTTGCTATGAAACTCTTTACTGATTTGTTTTACACTGCTATTGAGGGGCAGTGATGGAGGATGTAGAATATCCCCCACACTGAGGCTGTTTCTGAGTCTCTTGTGTCATGGAAAAACATTCATAATTGAAGAAAACCCATCAAAAATTCAAGACAGCTCTCTAGTTTTGTACACAATGAGAATCAGTTTTATAGTCTTTTGAAAACAAAACAGATCTCAAAGCTGATATAATTTCCTCTGTTGTTGGAGAGTAAGTAGGTTTTTTTTTTTAACTAGTCTGTTATCTTATTCCCTATAAAAAGCACATCTTGTGCCGAGTTTGGACTGAAAACTACTTATTTGGTATTGAGCTCTGACTTTTCTGTAATTTTCATTTAGTTAGAAAGCTCATAGGTCATTTAAAAATAGTTGCAACATGAACAATGGAAACGGGAAGGTTTCTTTGGTCTCTGAACTGAAGTATTTCCTGAGAGCTCTAGGATACTTATCCCTAATTATTCTGAACACACATACAGTGAACAGTAGAGAAGAAAAATGATGCACTCATTTACACATGCGAAGTAACTCTACTGCAGTCAGCAAGTCTTTAAGATTATTTTATACATAACATTTTTAGTGTTGGGACCCTGTTGCAAACACAACTAGCACTGAAAATCTGAAACCCCAAGCAGCTTTGCTGTGACACTTGACCAATATTTATGTGAATAAGACCAAGTTCGTGTAGAATCTAATTGTGGCCAAAAATGCTATGCTATGAAAAGTTGTCGTTAGTTAAAATAATGATCATTACATCTGAAGCAGACTGCAGATAGGAATACCTCTCTTCCTAATTTTTTTGTTTCCTTTCCTGCTTTCATAGGCTTTGTTTGTAAGCTTGACAAAAAACCCCCAAAAACAATTAGATTACATTTCTAGGGAAAAGGAGCTCTGATTCCTGCAAGAGTGAACCTTGCTCAGAAGTATGAGCAGGCATTTGGAAAAGACTCTGAATTTTGTGAAACATTGCATTGCTTTGTCAGGTCGAAGTACAGAGGTGTAGAGAATGGCTTTCCATTCCAGTGTCTAGGGATTACTAAATGAGATGGGTTTTTTTTTTCCCCTTCTAAGTGTTAATCTTCTTTCCTGTAGCTGAGTAATTTCACAGGAGGAACAGTAAAATAGAGGTCCCTGATCTATGTAAATATTAATTTTGTGTATGTTTTAATACTGGTTTTGACACACTCAGCTATAAACAATTTTCTGCAGGCTTTCTCATTTGGTCTGTCACAACTTCTCAGCGAGTCAAACAGGTCTCTGACTAGGGTAGATAAGCACAACAGAGAAAGGATGTCTATAAACAGAGGGAGAGAAAAACACAAGTTCACATCTGGGTCAGTGAACAATCACTGGTGTCTGGGAAACAATGTCAGTGAACAGCAGCACTTACTATTGCTTTTATAAAGTAGTGCTCCTGGTCTGATCTAACTCTCATTGAAATCAGAGGGAATCTTTATCCTGATTATAATGGGAGTTGGATAGCAATGTGATCCAAATACCAAGCTGATTACATACTTAATGCATTGTACAAATCTGGCTATTTATTAGAAACATGGAATACTACATAATTTATCATCTGGAAATCAAAGTGCCTTTGGACAAAAACAAAACAAACAAAAAGAAATTGAAAATTAGGCAAAACAGTTTGTCATTGGCAGGTGAGTTGCGTGAGCTTACTAGTGTTCCGTTTATGAGCACTTGCAGAAATGTTCTAGGGATTCATGGGTATGGTTTTAAACTGAAAGAGGATAGATTTAGGATAGATATAAGGAAGAAATTTTTTACAGTGAGGGTTGTGAAACACTGGAGCAGGTTGCCCAGAGAAGCATCCCTGGGAAGCCCCATCCCTGGAAACATTCAAGATCAGGTTGTATGGGGCTTTGAGCAATCTGATCTAGTTGAAGATGACCATGCTCATTGCAGGGGTGTTGTACTAGGTGACCTTTAAAGGTCCCTTCCAACCCAAACCATTCTATGATTCATCAGTTCCTACTTTGCATTCAAAAAAATGATATGCAAATTAAAAATAAAACCTTAAATGTACACCAGCATTTTTGAATTCAGCATAAAGGGTGATTTTGCATTGGCACATAGCTAAGAGCACTGAACTGGCAAATATTAGTAAACATTTGAAACTTGCTCAATCAAGCCCTTGTTTGCACCTGGCATGTGTGTACCTGTGTGGGGCTTCACAGATGTGCTGCATCTCCTGTTACAACCAACTTTGAATATAAGCTCTTGTTTCCAAATTCTGCCCCACTTTTCAAAGCAAAAACAGATTAAAATGCTGATTTCACAGGACAAGGAAAGTAGTAAGTTGACATCACTGTTGGCTGGCAGGGGCTTTTCAAGATTTCTTTGCCAAAAACTTGAACAACTGAAGAAATGTCCTAGGAGTGCCTAGGAATGACAGATCAATCTAGCTGTGAGTTCAATGACCCAATGGAAGAAAAGGGGGACACTGATGACAAAAGAAGTGCAGGAGTGGAGCTGCCATTCCCAGATGTGGGTTGTTGATGTCTTTCTGCCCACACCCAGAACATTGAGAGCACCAGAATGGTTGATCTTTAATGGGGAGAATTGTTTGACGTGTAAAGCAGCACAAATCCACACAAAAATAGCCCCCTCATCTTCCCTGTACACACTCTTTCCTTTTGACATTTAAAACATCAAGTAGAGGTCAGGCCTTCTTTTGAAGGGCGCAGCTTCACCCATGGCATGAACTGTCCTGTTGAGTCTCTCATGAACCATTTGGATATTCAGTCAGTCCCTTCTCCCCATTTGCCCCCAGACTGATGAAAGCCCCCTATTTCAGTTAACTGTAGTGTCCTGACCATGCTGCCTTTGGTTTTGTTTTCTGGATGGATCTCAAATCACACCATTAATGAATGAGCTGCACCTACCACAGTGATGAGCCGTGTGCTTGTGGCAGATGAATCTTTGCAAAAATTGAAGTATTGATGATTTTCCTGTATTCTTCCTTTTTTTTCTGTCACTTTGCTAGCACATTAATTATGAAACTAGTCATTGTGTTACTGCTCCTTCTGAATTTTGATTACTGTGGATGGAAAATAAAAAATTCTTACCCCAAAGAAAGTAACCAAGAACAAAAAGATTGTGGCTGGAGAAACTGTTGTAGAAAGGAACAGAAAAGAGGGATGACCAAAGACTAGGAAGGAAAACAGGCAGCCTTCAGGAAAGAGGGAAAGCAAGAATAGATATTATCTCATATGCAGACTAACAAGTGGACAAATAAAAATACTTAGTAGTTTATTAAGTGCTCAGAAGTTTTACATCTTGAACTCAGGTTTCTGGATACTTATTCTGACACTGGTACATTGTTCTGTGACTTTGTGCTTTCAGCTGCGTTGTCCAGGACTTTTTCTGAAAATTTAAAAATATGTGTTGCTATAAAGAATCTTAATATGATCGTTTTTAAGGTTACTTGTTAGAACCTGGAAGTGAAATCAGGTAATATTTGAATATTTCACAGGTATTTCAGCTATTTAAATTGCTGCCTAGTATGTTTTCCATTTCTCTCTGTGTTAGGTAATATTGATAGTATAATTAAGATGCTTAAAACTTTTCATTAAAGCTTCTTGGTGCATTTAAAATGTAATTAGATCATTGTAAATTTGCAGCCTTCATTAGATCTTTTTAAAGAAGTGGAAGAATATTTCATTATAAACAACATATTTTCCATGATAGCTGTTTTGTTCTGCTGCTTAATGAAAAGGAAATAAAGCCTCACGGAGATGTTTTAATACACCACATTGCAGCCTTTTCAGAAATTTGTAAAAAAAAAATAAAAATCCATCATTTTATTCCACATTGCTGATTATATTACAGCTGAAAAGTCAGAGCAGTAAGACTAATGATTTTCCAGATTAACTGTAAAGCTAAAATGGAATCACGTAATTTCCAAAAATCAGGTACCATGTTATCAGATAGCTCTGTAGGTACATGTGTGCTTGCAAAATTTATTCTCAATATAGTTAACTTTAAGCTCACCTTTATTGAAATTCTGTTTCCCCCTTTCTGTTAACCAGCTGAGTCTGATTTTTCCAAGTTATAGGTAGTCCAGGAATCTGTTTTTTATTAATGTTAATAAAACTGATGTGAAATCTTAGTGTATTTAACAACAGTGGGGCTTTCCTAGTACTTTCAGAACAAAAGCTTAGTACAACTCAGAGACTTACTGTGGAAAAACCATCCTGACCCGTGCTGAGCTCAGTCCACTGACTGTAAGGTTGAGGCCAATTTACTTGGTGACAGCTTTGCCAAATTGGGAAGCACGAGAAAAGGAGAGAGAGAGAGAGAGAGAGAGAGAGAGAGAGAGAGAGAGAGAGAGAGAGAGAGAAAGGAAGAATACTATGGCAACTCAAATCATATAAATATGGAGCTACATCAGGACTAATTTCTTTTCTTAAATTAACACTCAAATTCTATTTTCTCAAATAAAAATTAATGCATTTACTACTGTCTTCTTTTGAGTAAAAAATTCCAACAAAATAAGGTCTCATTGTGCCTGTCCCAAAGAGCTTGCATTTTAAATTTACAGAAGGTAAGAATGCAATAGACAGATCAATCTTTTTATTTTCAGTAAAAGTTTGCAATTTTCATTTTTCTTTTCTGTTGAAAATTGCATGATACAACTGTCTAGCAGTGAATGCTGAGGTTCACCTGAGCTGTTATTTTATCTGGCTAGAAGAGCAGGCATTGATATTTACAGTTAATCCGGTAATATCACACAGGGAGAATTGTTTTCCAAAGGTCATAGCAGGGCCATGAGCAGAACCTAGATTCACAAGTCCCATGCATGTGCTAACACTATCAATTTATAATAGACCTAAAATTAATTACTTTAACTCCAGCTTCTAACACCTGCAGAGCTATCAGCACTACTTCCTGGGGCTTTGTTGCAAGTTATTGTATCTTACTCTTCAAGACTTGGCTCTAAGCAATAAAAATAACATAGGCAGGCAGAAACACAGTGATCACCAAATGCTCAGTACAATTTTTTTACTTCCTCTTGTTTCATTTGGAAACAGCACTATTTGTCTTGCAAGGTGAAATAATGCTCTTACAGGCACTCAGTCTTTCCCTTTCAGATTACCATTCTGACTTCCAAATTAAAAAGCCATTTTTCAACCAGGCTAAATGTTTCACGTTGAAGTTTCTGTTCTGCTAGTTCTGTAGTTTGCCAGTATCGTCTCCTCTGTGGCTGGCTCTTATTA
The DNA here is from genome assembly GCA_028020825.1 of Podargus strigoides. NCBI lineage: Eukaryota > Metazoa > Chordata > Aves > Caprimulgiformes > Podargidae > Podargus > Podargus strigoides. The sequence continues at coordinate 78,678,992 of CM051663.1, read as the reverse complement.
TGCAGCAATATTAAAAAGCAAAAACAAAACAGTCAAGGAAACATCTCAGTGGTATGTGGCCATGTTCAGTTTCTATTATTGTTTGAAACATGCAATTCAAGTTCAAGTGGGGTTTTGCAACCAGACAGAAATCTTAGAGCTAGAAATGAACTCTCTCTAACCCAAGACCTTTCTGCCTCTCTGTTTCTCACTTTTTCTTATTTTCTCCACCAAGCCCAAAGCCAGATAACACTTTCCTGCTGTGAATTTTTTAAAGTCACCCAACAGCTCTGGCAAATGAGAGCTGTCATAGTTTTCGGATGAGAAAATCATCTGCAGCTCACACAGATCTGTGAGCTGATAGGAGTTAATTGACAGCTTGCAGGATTTGGTCTCCAGGCAGAGTTAGAGGGAATGGGAGCCCTGTGGGTTTCATTTGGGCAGAGATAAAGCAGGTTTTTATTCAGTGCTCATGGAGAGAGCATAATTAACCTTTTAGAAGTTTTAAGAATGATCAAATTGTTATTCATTTTTGCAAATGAGAAAAGAGAGATTCTTTCTCTGCCAGGAAAATGCCAGTGCAGATTTCAAGGTCACTTGATGATTTCCTTTGACTGAAAAGACGGAAATTGGGGGGGGTGGGCAGGGAAAGGAAAATATGAACGTTGAGAAATGTCATCATAAAATCATGCATTGTTCAGGATGTGAAATGAACAAATGTCCTTTTCCAACGTAATATATTTTAGCTAACATTTACTGTATGTTCATATTAGCCTGCTGGACTCTACAGGTGATGGAGGTTTCCAGCTGTTTTTATTTTTGCTGCTATAATTTTTAAAAAATTTATTCTTAAAGAAGAAAAGAGACCATTATACAAGGTCAGTGGCTTGGTTTTCAAGATGTGTAATGTAGTAATTCTAATGCTGTACATTCCTGGAATGTTTATATTAGTATAGAATAAGAGAATCAAACATCCATAAATTAAAAATAAATATACGCTAAGTCCCTTTAAACAAGAATATAAATAAACAGGTCACAAATGAGAGTCATGATGCCCTAAACAGTCTTTGATGGAAAAAGAAAAGTCTCAGATTTTTGCTTGTTGACTATGCAGTAGCTATTATAAAATACAGACTAATATAGCCATGCTTCAGTTTCTGTCTGACTGAGTTTCACTTTTCTTGAGCAGCCAACACAGGGCACGAGATAACTTGCAAAATTATAACCTCTTGTCTCCTAGTATTATTTGTTGCTAATTTCTAGGACAATGAGAAGCATGTCTCCTACACAAAAATAGATCCAGGCTCTTCTGTTGCGTAGAAGCAACATGGCAGTCAGCAACAGGAAACCGTGAACAAGAACATCAATAAATGCATTCTTCCAGTCTAAGCTGTAGGCTAATTCCAGTCTTGTAGACCATAATTTCTTGTCCATCCCTGTATGGTGAGTGGTGACACGCTCTACATGCAGGTTGACAGTCGCTCTTTTCTTCCCCCCTCCCTCTTCACTCCCTCACTTTATCTCTCTTTTCCCCCCACATCTATTCTCAGACTTTTCAGACTTGACATCCACACAGTATGATAAAAATCATTGCAACATGTCACATCTCCTTCTCCAGTCTGGAGGTACTTAGAAACCTCCAGCAACTCAAGGCACAGGAGTTTTTCTGCTACAATGAATATATAAACTACTGGTTGTGAGAGTCCCTCCTGATGGATGGGCTTCTGGCCCCTGCACTGTAGCTAATCACTGTAGGATGCTCTCTCTGCCCCATTAATATTTTTTCCTGGATGGAGTTGTGAGTGCCAAAATCGTGGAAAATTTTTATACACTCTTTTAATAAAAGTGTTGAAAATAAGTTTACTGCTTAAAGAAAACAGCTTAGGGAATGAGGGATCACATACTTTGCAAAGAGACTTTAAAGAGTATTTTCCTTTAGCTCACACAGATTATTTTATCTTGTATTCTGAAAGTAAATCCTTATTATTATAGTACATGAGGAAAAGATTGTTTTGGCTTCCTAAAACCCACATGTGAGGACAAGGCGTTTTTGGCATGATTTCTGTTTATGTTACCTGCTCTTTAAGATGTTTGGGTTTTCTTGTGGGATTGATTTGGTTTTGTTTTTATTTTTTCTCCCAAATGCTATTGTCCTTTTGATTTAGGTAGGCTGGATAGTAAACTGATCTCTTTGGTAATTCTCAAAAAAGTGCTCAGACTGGCTGTCTTGAGCTGCCTCTATGTTCTTAAAACATATTTAAGTATGGTGGGATAAAGAAATGATAAATGATCCTTCCTTTTTTGTGGCGTGGTCCTTCCTCTGCTATTGACTTCACTGCCAAAGTATGCAGAGGGTTAGGCTATGAAACCCCTGGGTTTTTAAGTTTCAGTAGACTAAAATTCATGTCTCCATTCTTCACCCAAGTGAATGGAAAAGCACTGCACACTTCATCTTAAAACTGTACTTGCAATTCTTGTTAGGCACAACCTCTCTCCTCCTAAAATAACACAAGTCTTCCTACTGACACACCAGAGCCCCCTGTTAGCAGCTGAAAATCATAGTGCTCAAACAAGACAAATGTGAGTAGCTTTTCAGTCTGAGAGTCAGTGGATTCATAAGAGGAGAATACTTCTGATGAGACTCTAGAAGGCTTTCTAGGTCAATCCTTTTATTGTTATGAATTATTCATGCTCAGATCACAGATACCAGTAAATAGGAAAACTTTGCAGTAATAACAGGGCCAGACAGTTAAATGTTCAACAATACTTTTTAGCCTAAAACACACACAGTTTTACAAAATGTGTCTGTCCTATCAGTTTCAAAAAACTAATGATGAGCCAGCTTGTATCTTCAAACTTGCAGCAGGCCTTTAGGTTTCTCATTCTGAAAAAAATTATTTAGTCTTTACAATATGAAAATTATAGACATAGTGACATTTAAACCTTTGCTTTTCATAGCATTTCACACTTACGCCATTTTAAAAGACAGCTATTAACATTTACAAAAATATTTCAGAAACCAAATGTTCTAACATGCAGAATTCCAATTATACTGTGTAAGAGGGTTATCGACTATTCTTCTACAAGAATACTTTGAAGTGCTTGGTATTAAACCAAGAGCTAAAATGTCAGTTGCACATAGACAATAAATTAAGGTTTATAAAACCATGTAAGATTTATTTAATATTACAATTTTGACCTTTAGACTGCCTTAACCATAGCTTGCTTAAGTTTTCCTCTCTCTTGCTTTCTTTCTTTATCTGCCTAATCTTACTTGAATGTTAAACAAAGGTTGTGATGCCAGTTATGCAAAGTAATGTAAACCATTCATAGTATTAGTACTTTTCTCTAACTCTCCTAATACAGACACATAAACCATGTTTTGTTCTTCAGCAGAGACATTTTCTGGATTACTTGGGGAGTTCAATGAGCAGCATTTCCAGGGCTGCCAAGACACAGTTGTTTAATTTTCAGATTCTCATTACAAATATCCAAAACTTTCAATGAAATGCAAAACTAAAAATACAAATGCAGGATCTCTCTACCAAGAGACACTGAGAGGAAGACAGGCAAAATCGAAAAAGAAGTGGCAATAGCAGGAGGAGAAGAGGAACTCAGTGTTGAAGGGAAAACCAATGTTTGGAGAAGACAGGTCTAAGTGAATGCTGTTTTGAAACACATTTCAGCTCACAGTAAATTAAATGCTGCTCTGCAAAGGTAGGAGATGAATTAACCATTTTTTTTGGTGGTTTCACACTAAGGAGACTCCCTCTCCCCAGACAAAGAAGCTCCTGTGTTAGAAGCTGAGTATCTAAACTAATTCTGGCATCACTCATGTCAATGGTATTATTGATTAGTAATGACCAGAAAAGTCAAGAAAGCAATTAGGGAAGGAAATATATGTTGAACAATCTACAAATAATCTTCACAGCCAGTTGAGGAAGCGTGTAATAAAAGGTATATCAATGTACACCAGTCAAGACTGAGGAATGACTAGAGCCTACATGTGGAAATTAGAAGCTCAGCTTAACTATGCTTTTTAATTTGCAGAGCAACATGGATAGTGCCAAGGAGAGTTCATACAGAAAATATGCCAGGCTTTCAGATGTCATGCAGGAAACAGAGGAAGAAAATGTGGAAAACTGCATTGAAGCTCTAGTCTAGATTATATTCTGTTATGAGTTGAGCTGTGAGACCCAGATTACTGAAAGGGCACACAAAGTACAAGTGCAGAGTCACCACCTGGGAGCTTTCCCTAGACACTTTTCTTCAGATGTTTCAGCAACAGAGATGAGGTTAAAATGTTGAGATTGGCTGGACAAAGATCAGAAATTAAATTCAACTCCATGTTCATTTCATTTTATCCAGACGGTAGTTTAAAGATCCAAAGAGGTAATGGTTATTTTCTGAAATTTGAAGAAAGTCTTCAGAGATCAAAATGTTCACTATGTCACAGCATGCTTCTTTCTCTGAAGTTGAGAGGTGAGCTATAGTAAATGGGAGCACTGCATTTTCTCACTCCACCCGACAGCAGCTTAACATTTCAGCTTCACCAAAGCCACAAGCTTGTTTCTTCTAGCTTACCTGGAGAGTAGGTTTTCAAAACAACTTGTCTGAGTTTCTTTTAGTTTTCACTGCAGCTAAGTATCAGAATAACTATCTAGAACAATATAATGCTGTTACAAGATAGAGTATTTTTCTTCCAATGTGGATGGCAAACTTGAAAAATGTTGTGTTGTTTTGGGGGGGGGGTTGGGTTTTTTTTTCTTCTGATAGCAAGCCTTGATGAGGACATACATGCCTGATATCTGCTTCCCTTCCTCAACATCAACACACAACAAAAGCCAGATTGCTAACTGTCAAGCAGAAGTCTTATGAGGAGTGGCTGAGGGAACTCGGGTTGTTTAATCTGGAGAAGAGGAGGCTGAGGGGAGACCTCATTGCTCTCTAGAACTACCTGAAAGGAGGGTGTAGCAAGGTGGGGGTCAGTCTCTTCTCCCAGGTACCTAGTGATAGGACAAGGGGTAATGGCCTCACGTTGTGCCAGGGGAGGTTTAGATTAGATATTAGGAATTTTTCTTTCACTGAAAGAAGGCTGCCCAGGGCAGTGATGGAGTCCCTGTCCCTGGACATATTTAAGAGACATGTAGATAAGGTGCTGAGAGACATAGTGTAGTGGTAACTTCGCAGTGCTGGGTTAATGGTTGGACTTGATCTTAGTGGTCTTTTCTAACCTAGGCTATTCTGTGATTCTACGATTCTATATGAGGAGACTGCCCAGACAGAGCGATTTTGCAGCCCTGCAAATTATGTACCGAACACTTCTTTCGTAACGCCATCTTCCTGAGTTCCTTGTCTCTTTTTTCACCTTCTTTTTCAACTTTGTGGTTATCCATGAGAAGGTATTTCTGGGCAGAGGTCAAGCATCACAGGAAAGGGTCGTGTTGCCTTCTGCCATAAATCTTTACTTGGCCCACACAAGTCTCTGTTTTAATATGCCCACTGACATTCATTCTGCCTTTCAGCAGCCTGCAGCCTCCAGAAAGGCCCCTTTCCTTTCCTCTCCTCCGCAATCCACAGCAACTGCATTGTTCTGCTATCAGATGAATAAATAGCCACCCTGGCAGGACAAGTCTCAAATCACTGCAAAATATTTGAAATTCTTCGTTTCAGCTGAAGATTTGTGTATAATGTTGTGTTTGGTCAGCTTTCTCTCATTGTTCTTGCCTGTCCCAGTGCCTAAACAAAAAACATAAAGACGTGCTATGCGAGTTCATCATAAGCTGAGGTGCACCATTACTGATCTTATGAAAAGGAAAATTAAGAGTCAGATCACAAAAATAATTTTAACAAAATGGGTTTAGTGAATTCCATGAAGAGTAATTTCAATCTGTCTGGCACAAAAATTGCTAGAAATTATTCACAGGACTGAGGTCCTGGAGGATACTCATCTTAGAACAACACAGTGGGCACCTTTTCCCAGAACATTGTAGCACTCAGCAGGGAGGCAATATTAGGGAGCTAAAGGAGAGGCAAGAAAGTGAAAAGGTGTATGTTACTGGTTGCAGAAAAGAGAAGCCTTCACTCACATATCAAATCAATCAACCACTGTTTCGGTTTACTACATTGTTCATTCACTACATTTAGTAATGACTTTGCAGTATGAAATTTGCAGGCTTCTTGAGAATTTCCACAAGATTGCATCTGAAGACCTAACAGTTAAGTCTTTATTATCTTTAGGGTTTTTTGGGGGTCTCCTCCTCCCCCACCAGTACTATATGAAGGGGGTAAGGGCACTCAATCAACTTTACTGAGCCACAGCAGTTTCTATACCTCTCAATTGTCTGGATTTTATTGGAAAGTCCTCCCCTTACAGGAGTTTGAATTATGGGTTATGCTGTGCTTTCACGTTTTGTTCCAGTTTTTGCTCTGTGGCCACTGAAATTGCAAGCAGATATCTCTGAAGGCCTAAGACATGCAGTCAAATTCTCTAAGTTAAATTTATTATGTTGACTCAAATACTGTGCAAATTTTTCCTGCTACCTAGAACCAATATTGATTTAAAGAAGAAGAAAAAAAAGCAGAGAAAACAATGAACTGATCCACCTAATTTATGTGTCTGGCATCACCACTTCCATGCCCAGATTTTCTTTATTTGTATTGGGCTGGTAAAGACTCTGCAGTGCATTCTGAAATGGTAGAAATATAAGGGCAAATTCATTAGCATTGGGTTTAAATACACTGCAACACTGAATTAGGGAACGATTAATGTTACTGAGAGTTATGAGATAAAAGAACTTGAGGATCTTAGTGTCATTTGACGTGTGGTTATTATGTGCATTTTTTATTTTTCTCATATTTACCCTAGTATGCTTAGCTCCATACTGAGCTAAATAAAGAAGTGAAAGAAGCCATTTTCATCTGGGACATAATAACTTTCCATTCACTATGTGGTGCTTTGTTGAACATTAAGGGACAGCTGTGTTTCCTGGATGCTAATGAGGATATCGTTTGATTTAAATGTCACTACAGCCAGAGATCCTTACAGTTACCATATGCTTAAGGCCTTCCTTGTATAATTCCCAAGACTACAAGTCACCATCTAGTAGAACTCCCTATGCTTTTCAAGCTGCATTTGTTACACCTGTATATTACTGACTGCAAATGTAGGTTTTAAACTGGTTCATAATTTAGTAACATAAATTTTTGTCCAGATTTAATAGTCAGAATTTTCTTGCAGTCATATACAGAGGAAGAGGTTAAGTAGACCGATTGAAGGTAGAATGAAGAAAGTTGCTTCAGCCAGAGGCAATTTGTGCAGAGGGAAGCTTCCCTTTGTTAGTGTGACATATAATGAGCAGGATACAGGTGACTGCAGATTTTTTGGTTGTTAGAGTCTTATTTTCTTATCCTGCACATGTGAATTGCACCTGCTGTGCAGGTGCAATTGAGGTGGTTGTATATATGAATAAAATAAGCACTTGAGCAATTGTGCTCACATTTTCAGTGCAGACTTTGGCTTTGTGTCTTTGAATCTCTAAACCACCTGCTGTCTGTAAGAACTGCTCCTTCCATCATCTACTTTGATCAGATTAAGAGTGAAAATGTGACACAACAATGCATAACAATTTGGAGCTAATCTTGGGAACATTAATGAATGCTCTCTAGTCCCAGCACACAAAATGAAGAACAATGCATTTGAAGAAATTGCAGGGTAAACGCAGTCAGAGCAAATGCAGTTGCCCTCCAAACAGTCCTTAGGCCTCCCATGCAAGCCAAAACCTTGGTGAACTTTATGTACAGGATGCCCTGTATTTCGTCATGTCACTTGACCTGGACTGCTTTTAAGAGACGTTGCCACCTGCTACACCATGAGGTAAGTAATCCCTTGAAAAGAGTCTGAAGAGAACCTGGTCTGAAGGGGATGCAAAGCCAAGCGTGCACTTGTGAATCTGGTGCTGGAAAGGCAGGAAGGTGAACCCCAACATGAAATATAAAGAAGAGGAGCTGCAGAGGGCATAGGAAACATGGAGAACACACAGGAAAGTAGAAGGCCGGAAGGAGACAAGGACATGCAGGAGGAGAAGCAGTGGCACCACCGAGCAGATAGACAGTCAAGGAATGATGAGGGTAAAGGGATGAGGAAAATAGAGAGGGTAGAGACCGTGTGGCTGAGCAAGTGGCTTTGAGAGAATTAATCCAGAGAAGTATGGGAGCAAATGGAGAGGGTGAGAAAACAGTCACAGAAGAAAAAAGCAAGGGAGGAAGAAATTTTTCTCCAGGACATAGGACAGGAGGAGAATAATGGTGCTCCCAACAGCCACTGCATGGGACCACACTCTTTCGAATAATAAAAAAGCTTTCAGATACAGCCTGTTAATTAAATGGGGAAAAAAGAAATAGTCTGAAAATTTTAAAAAAAAAGAACAGTGAAACTTTCACTGGGTAGACACCTGCTATAGCAGCTGAGCTATGACTGGAGTCTCTTATGGTTGTTACAAGGGTTTTCACTGTGCTTAACTTGGAATTACGCCAGGCACTGACCATGTGAACCCACATTCATAGAATAACCAAGGGGATTTTAATGATTATGAACTGCTGGAAGATTAGGTTTCTATCCAACACAAATGATACTGTAACAACAGGTATGAGAGGATGATAAGAGCTAAACATCAGATTTTTTAATATTTTTTTTTAAAAGAAGCTGTGCAGTTTCTTTAGGACTTCTTGTCCTCTGCTTTTATTTTTTTTAAGCAGATGTAAAAAAGTGGGTGGAAAGTTAACTGCCAGTAACCGGAAATAAAACCACAATGCAATCTCCTGCTTGTCTGTCTTCATTCTAACGTAATTTATCTAAAGATGCATCACTTTGTACATATGGGAAGCTGGGATGAGTTCATCTGAGTGCTTTTCAAGTGCAATATAATTGTACTTTTCTCTGCTGTAAAAGGTGAACAGAAAATTTGACACAGTGCACAAGGAGGATTTTTTTTTTTTAATATTTTATTTCCTTCTGCATAACCACCCACTTTCAGGACTGGAAACTGCATAAACAAGATATAGAGTGGAGTGAAAATCACTTAACATCAGATTCGTGCATTCTGCCTTAGGAGCAGCTTTTTCAGCTTATGTTTGTATTTATAGAACTACCACTAGGTCAGACCCTTTAATAAGATGTAACAGAGAGCAGATTCAAGAGGAACATCAAGTACTTTTAAAAAATTCAACCCAGTGACCAAAATTATTTGATCTTTTATTGGCAGAGTGTGGCTGCTGTAAAAAGAAATGAAATACACTGACCAGTCAATGCCAAGTAACTATAGATGAATCCAAGCTAAACTTGGGTTCAGATAATTCTTGGAGTATGCTTTGCATTATAATCAACTTCAGGTCAGACACACACATGTGCATATGCATGCGTTCATGAGTTCGTGATATTTTGTGTCTTTCCTCTTGTGGTTTTTTTTCAGTTGGTTGGTTGGTTGTTTTTTTTTTTCTCTTAAAAGGAAACCTTTTCACTTTAAGGGACACTGATATTCTTGTGCTGATAGTCTTTTTCACAGACAGGTTATTTCTGGAGGATTCTTCTGTTTTACATCCAAGCAAACAAATAGTATGCAAATAACACACACTCATGCCTCCTTTCTAACTAGAAGAAGATATTTTCTTCTAAAGCTGATTTAGTTCGATAAATGTGAGAATATATTGCAATAAGATACTTTAGGCTAGGCAAAATACTGGACTGGAGCTACGTTTAGTCATGGCATGGCAAACCCACTTATGAGTCCTCTGACACAGCCTGATGGGCTAGAATTATAGCTCTATTATTTGAAATTTCATGTCTATCACCCTACTTATTAGCATAGTTTTGAGGTTAAACAATGGTGTTAATTTTCTGTGTGCATCCTCCTGTTTATTCATTATCAAATTACTTTAAAACGTTTATTTATACTGCTATCATCTAGATCAAGTGTACCGGGTCCTAAAAATGTAACTTCCCTAGTAAAAAAACTATTTTCAGTGAGCTGGTTTAGCATCTAACTTGAACATGGAACTGGAATCACCTTAGAAACAGATTTTGAAAGCGTTTTTCCAAGAATGAAATACTGAGCTTGATGAACTAGGAACAGTGGAAAGTCTTTCAATGGTGTCAATGGGTTTTAGATTGACTAAGGTCTCATTTTTGGAAATTACTTAAATCTGTGCATACATCTGTCCCTACTCAGCAATAGCATTTCAGGACATAGGCCAGTGGATTCTGTTTCACGATTAGAGGTCAAGTAGACTTATAAGTGGTTTTCTGATCAAATATTCAGTATTGTCAAAAATATCCATCACTAAGTGAAAAAAAATACAATGAGGCCCATGTCTAGGCTTTTTCCTATGCTAGAGTAAAACAAAGAAATATTTTTCCCTGAGTTTAAAAGAACACTTTGCTTCCAAGGTACTGTTTACCCTCATGACATCTACTCAGATCTTTAACACTTGATAGAAGTATTCCAGTGTACTGCTTACCACCCTTTACCTCATAAGTAACACATGACACTCCTCGTTCCCTTCATGGAACTCAGGATTTTTTCTGTAATGCCTTCAAGGTGGGTCTATGTATGCACTCACATGGTCATGTTTAAAAAGGTTTAAAAACCCTGCCCACTCACCCAAGCAAGAATTGTTAATCTTATGGATGCATCATCCCAAATTTTTATGTAGCAGTAACTTAAAGCTTCCTACTAGCCATTTAATATATTTGCATGATGTGAGACCTGCTGTAGGTGTGCATGCGTGCCTAGCTGGGTGGTAGTATTGGATAAACAAAGACAAAAAGAAATTACTCTGATCTCAAATTACAAAATGCAGGTAGCGCTCATTTTGTGGTTAACTGTCTAAAAAGTACACATGTCTCTCTAGGACTTCTATTATTTTGCCCCTTTTTAATAAGCAGCTTACAGCTCCCAGGACAAGTGTCTGCTTCTCCAAAGCCTGAAATGGCAGAAGCTGAAGACAGGAAATGTTCTTGTTCAAGACATCACTGCTCTTTCTCGCTCCTCCATCTCTGTTTTTGCCTATGTTCACAACAAATGGCTTGGGAAAAGTCTGAGCTGAGCTAATTGTATTCATTCCCATGTTCAAACTGAACTACAGCTGAGCAGCATTTGATGGTGTTCCCATGGCTTGTGTGTGAAGCTACAAACAGGGGGAAATTGCAGATCAGAATGAAGCTCCTGTCAGTTGTCATTTCCCACTGATATATTTTACTGTAATTATTAGTTTTTGAAAACTGGTATACATTGTACCTTACAAGGTTATTTAAGTTCTAAAGATATACTACATTCCTGCTCTGAAGTTTTTTAAGAAATAATTTCTTTTTATGTGTTTACACTACAGCTCAACTCTGCCAGAGAGAAACTATACTATGTTTTAAAATGATGTGTATGCAATGCATTTCAATTCCTCTCTTTGGCATCTCTGCACAATTTTTGTATATATATATATATAAAAAGAGGAACTCTTCAGCACCAACCTAATGTTTTTATAAAATGGATTGCATGCCACTCAGAATATATTATGGTGCATCTGTTTAACATGCAGCCTTACCAGAAGTACAAATTTGATAAGTTACACTTCTCTAACCTTATGTTTTCAGTACAACACTATGCCTTTTTAGCACTGACTAGGAAATCAGACTGAATATGTCTGGGAATACAGTTTCACATTGTGCATAATCCTGGTTCTGTCACTGAAGAAAATCAATGAGGGTGAAGCATTGATCTCCTTGCAGAGTGCAAATGCAGTTAGCTCTGAAACACACTGCTGGGGATTTTGTTATTCAAGTCATTCAATTGCTCAATGTGTTTGCTAACCAAGTTCTTATCATGCAGCACCTCACTAGCCTAAGCTTAGCTTCACTTATGTATATCATGAAAAACTGGGTGCGAATTAAGAGACAGGCTGGCATGGGTGATACTGTTGTGGGTGTCTATTACAGGCCACCGGATCAGGGTGAGGAGGTTGATGAGGCCTTCTACAGGCAGCTGACAGCGGTCTCACAAATGCAGGCCCTGGCTGTCATGGGGGACTGTAACTACCCTGATATTTGCTGGGAGGCCTACTCAGCCAGCCATCCACAGTCCAGGAGGTTCCTTCAGTGCATTGATGATAACTTCCTGATGCAAATGGTGGATGAGCCAACTAGGAGAGGAGCGCTGCTGGATCTTATTCTCATGAACAGGGAGGGTCTGGTTGAAGCACTGAAGGTTGAGGGCAGCCTTGGTTGCAGTGACCATGAGATGGTGGAATTCAGGATCTTGTGCGGCAGGGAGAGAATACCTAGCAGAACTACAACCCTGGACTTCAGTAGGGCCAACTATGGCCTTTTCAAGCAATTGCTAGGGGAAATCCCATGGGACAGGGTACTGGAAGGTAAAGGGGCCCAAGATGGTTAACATTCAAGGACCTCTTCTTCCGAGCTCAAGATCAGTGCATCCCAACAGGTAGGAAGTCAAGAAAGGGTGTCAGGAGACCTGCATGGTTACACAGGGAATTGCTGGGAAAACTCAAGTAGAAGAAGAGAGTGTAAAGATCAGGGAAGGAGGGGCTGACCACTTGGGAGGAATATAAGTCTGTTGTCAGAGGATGCAGGGAGGTAACTAGGAAAGCCAAGGCCTCCTTGGAATTAAACCTTGCAAGAAAGGTCAAGGACAACAGAAAGGGCTTCTTCAAATACATGGCAGATAAGACTAACCCTAGAGGCAATGTAGGCCCACTGGTGAATGAGGTGGGTGCCCAGGTGACAAAGGATAAAAAGAAGGCAGAGTTACTGAATGCCTACTTTGCCTCTGTCTATACTGCTGGAGGCTGTCCTGAGGAGCCCACGACCCCTGAGTCTCCAGAGGAAGTCAGGACAGGGGAGGAGTTTGTCCTGGTTGATGAGGACTGGGTTAGGGATCAGTTAAGCAACCTGAACATCCATAGATCCATGGGTCCTGATGGGATGCACCCACGGGTGCTGAGGGAGCTGGTGGATGTCATTTCTAGGCCACTCTCCATCATCTTTGCTAAGTTGTGGGGAATGGGAGAGGTGCCTGAGGACTGGAGGAAAGCAAATGTCACTCTGGTCTTCATAAAGGGCAAGAAGGAGGACCCGGGTAACTATAGACCAGTCAGCCTCACCTCCATCCCTGGAAAAGTGATGGAACAACTTATCCTTGGTGCTGTCTCTAGGCATATCGAGGATAAGAGGGTTGTTAGGGGCAGTCAACATGGCTTCATCAAGGGAAAGTCATGCTTGACCAACCTGATAGCCTTTTATGAGGACATAACCTGGTGGATAGATGATGGTAAAGCAGTGGATGTGGTCTATCTTGATTTCAGTAAAGCATTTGACACAGTCTCCCACAGCATCCTCGCAGCTAGACTGAGGAAGTGTGGTCTGGATGATCGGGTAATGAGTTGGATTGTGAACTGGCTGAAGGAAAGAAGCCAGAGAGTTGTGGCCAATGGGACAGAGTCTAGTTGGAGGCCTGTATCTAGTGGAGTCCCTCAGGGGTCGGTACTGGGACCAGTACTGTTCAATATATTCATCAATGACTTGGATGAGGGAATAGAGTGCTCTGTCAGCAAGTTTGCTGATGACACAAAACTGGGAGGAGTGGCTGACACACCAGAAGGCTGTGCTGCCATTCAGAGAGACCTAGACAGGCTGGAGAGTTGGGCAGGGAGAAATTGAATGAAATATAACAAGGGCAAGTGTAGAGTCTTGTATCTGGGGCAGAACAACCCCATGTGCCAGTATGAGTTGGGGACTGATCTGTTGGAGAGCAGCGTAGGGGAAAGGGACCTGGGGGTGCTGGTGGACAGGAGGATGACCATGAGCCAGCAATGTGCCCTTGTGGCCAAGAAGGCCAATGGCATCCTGGGGTGTATTAGAAAGGGAGTGGTTAGTAGGTCAAGAGAGGTTCTCCTTCCCCTCTATTCTGCCCTGGTGAGGCCGCATCTGGAATATTGTGTTCAGTTCTGGGCCCCTCAGTTCAGGAAGGACAGGGAACTACTTGAGAGAGTCCAGCGCAGAGCCACAAAGATGATGAAGGGAGTGGAACATCTCCCTTATGGGGAAAGGCTGAGGGAGCTGGGTCTCTTTAGCTTGGAGAAGAGGAGACTGAGGAGTGACGTTATTAATGTTTATAAATATGCAAGGGGTGAGTGTCATGAGGATGGAGCCAGGCTCTTCTCAGTGACATCCAATGATAGGACATGGAGCAATGAATGCAAGCTGGAACATAGGAGGTTCCACATAAATATGAGGAAGAATTTCTTCACAGTGAGGGTGACAGAGCACTGGAACAGTCTGCCCAGAGAGGTTGTGGAGTCTCCTTCTCTGGAGACATTCAAAACCCACCTGGACATGTTCCTGTGTGACCTGACCTAGGTGTTTCTGCTCTGGCAGGGGGATTGGACTAGATGATCTTTTGAGGTCCCTTCCAATCCCTAACATTCTGTGTGATTCTGTGTGTGAAAACATCCCTTTTGGAAGGAGAAAAAGGCTTTACATACGCACAGTTCTTCTGCTATGTGTATGTTTGCTCAAGGCTAAACTGAAATGCCTTTTCTTCAATGACATCCCACAATGGCACCAAATACATGAAAGTCTCATGGAAGGATGCATGAATATGAATTACTCCAGGAAAACTTCTGTTATGATGGATTTTATTTTAGTCTGTGCTCGTTAGTCAGTTTGTTTTCCTTTTTTCTTGGAGAAGGAACTTTGAGTATTTCTCAACGTTACCAAAATATATATATTCGTGAACATAGGTATGTGCATATTTATAGATACGACAAATACATGCACACATACACGCACTCCTTAGATAAAGAGATATACTTAATTTTTTATTTATATATGAACTGTATTTCATTCTTGTCCACAAAAATATTTTCCTAACTTAAAGCCTTCCAACTGCAGACAATAAATCAAGTATTTTAAAAGTGATTGCAGATGATTCATTTAGTGCTGTCATAATGTAGTGTTTTCTTTAATTAAAATGTATAGCATTTCCCCTGGAATAAAACTCAGTTAAATAAATTTGTACCGAAAGACGCAAGAGAACTAATACATTCTGTGGTAAACATTGGCTGGTGCTTGACAACAGGGAGGACCCTGTCCTTCTGAATTACTCTCATGTTACTTAATACATCTACTCTGAGTTTGGATTTTCCATGTTATTGCTATTACACAAATATATGTTAGCTGAACTAGGTGGCATTTGCATTAAGACTATAATACTCACAGATCAGCATTAAGCTGCAACTATATAAAGCATTTCCTTGGAATATTAACAAGATTAAGATAATGAATTCTGCTTTAAAGCACAGTAAGAGCAGACAGTAGCTCTGGCAGTAGAAAGGAAAAACGTGCACTCTGGTTTTATTGTTGTTTGGGTACTCAGTATTTAGAAAGATGAAATATTAACTGAAATATTATAGGAGGTACAGTAAATGAAAAGGATGCCCTGGGAACAAGTGTTACCTAAGAGACTAATATAAGTTTTTCTTTATTATGACCAGATATTTGGCATAATTACAGTGAAAAAATAAACAAACCAGTAGTGTTCCAAATGAAACATTTCCTCTGGCCACTCAGTGTTACACCAGGAGCAGCTGAAGTTCATAAGACAGCAAGGCCTTCTATATTTAAGCAAAGAGTCACGGTATATCTGAAACAATTACAATAAATCACCAAATGCATCATGCAGAACTCCACTGCTGGTGAAACTTTCAATACCAGTTGAGCAGCAGTATAAAATTAATAGTTGATCTTTTCATCTGTCTGTTACATCAGTGGATTAAATCCACACATTTTAAAATACGAATACTTTGAAAATTTTTTATACGACACAGTTAGGTACTTCATCACAGTGGTGTGTGAATATAATAAAGATAATGTCTCTCATGCATACACTACTGCCTTCAAAGCACTTAACACAAAGTATAGTTACAATAGAAGTGAATAAAACATCCTGTCTCAAGAGTTAAAAAGAAACTCTTAAAAAGTCCTTACAAGCAATGAAGTTAAATAAATGTTTTCTTTTATGCTCAATGACTTAATTGTGTGCATCCAGTAATTCAAAACTTGACATCACAAAATGCACAATGATGACACCTTCTTAAATAGAAGAGTAACTGATAGCCTAAACCCAAACCCAGTCCAGGCTCTTTCAGCCTTGTGATGTCCATGCCACTACCTCTTCACACCCTTGAACCTTCAGCTGTGACTTCAAGTAACAGCAAAGCTACTAACTAGAATAATCTAGTTATTATTAACTAGTTATTCACGGCAAAATGAAACATATCATCTTTTCATCTTCCATTGTCTGTTACTGCTGGTGACTCAATTATTCATTGCTCTTCTTTCCCTTTGGACTTCTAAATTGTGAATTTAATTTCTGCTTTTTCCTCCCATATTCATGGATACCATTGCAACAACCCACTAGGCAACCTGTCACAATGTCTCTAAAATCCGTTAACTTTACTTCTTACAACCAAGTTGTAACCAAGCATGCAGTTTCCCACTGCCTTTCCCTGTGACTACTGCATTTCCAGAGAGGAGACTCAATGCTTCTTCATTGTTTGCACATCACTCAAAATTTAATAAATAAATAAAAATCTTTAGCTCAGTGTTTCAACTATCTGGGTCAAAACACATCCCCACATCAAAAATCTTGATCTTTTCTTCAAGGACAGCTTACCTTTTACTTACATTTCTGTTGTCTTTTTCCACCTTCTCATAAAGCCCTTTTCTTGTATGTCTACTATGCTTGTTTATACACTAACAGAAAGAAATTACTTCCTGAACTCAGAATGGGGCTACAGTCATGCACTTATTTTCCTTTTCTTTTCCCACATAGGCTCCTAGATAAAGCATGTTTCTTCCATAGGCATGGGAAACAGTTTTCTTCTTTGAGAAATTTGTGAAACACTGATAATAAAGATACATCAAAATGAGATGAAAAAGAGATCTATCCCTCACTTTCTCTCAACAAACCTCTAAAAAATATTATCTCAGGCCAACAAACAACTTCCATGGAAATTCTGAGAATACCAGAATATCCCTTGTTATTTCACCCTTATCAACTCTGAAACTGAAGTTCAAGTCAAAGCAAGTGTGTTCATCGGAATTGTTTTGCTCTTCTGTTTTTTTATCCATATCATTATCAACTCACCTCAGAATTAAACAGGACAATGTGCTGTTTTGTTTGGGTTTTCAAATTATTCTTATTATTTTAAATATAAAATAAAACTACTGGAAAAATGCCATCTTGATATTCTCAGCATCCTTACAAAATCTGGTTTAATTATTAATTGTGAATGAAATATCTGATTACTCCAGCTTTTTTCCTGTGTGTGAATCATTTGTAAACTAATCCTGATTTCCACAAAATATCTTTTATGCATCTGTGCCAAGTACTTTATGCAAACAAATATTAGCCCATGGCTTGTTTGCAAACTGCTGACTTAAAATGTTTGTTATTCATGGCAGATGACTTATCAGAGAGTTAACGCTTTATTGATTTAGTGTCTTGATAGGTTTTAGATTTTAAAGGAACCACAATAGTCTCTGAACTGTATGGGGAGTGGTTTCGGAGGGCAGAAGGAGAGGAAGCATGGATAACTGAGATAAAAATGAAGCAAGGATAAAATTAAGTGTATGAAATTAGACTACAGGATCATAGTACATTTGGCTTTGAGAATAAAGGTAAATAAACACAGAAAGAGGTTTTAAATGCAATGTTTTTTTAAAAACGAACTACATTGATAATCCACAACCCAGTGTGCCATAGTATACTGTTAATGATATTTTCAATACAGATTTTAAACTGAATTTCTTATATCCACTGAAATACTAAATTTCTCCTGTTTTGGAATCAGAAGCTGTAATTTACAGAACTGGTGATTATTCAGTTAATCACAACCAGTGATTAACACAAGTAATTTATATGAGTCAGATGAACATACACTATATAAATAGAAGAATACAACTATGGCATACCATTCTCTAATAATTTTCAATCCGAGTATTAAGAAACCGGTTCACTTTCAACGCTACCTCATGTAATGCTACAGAACTATTCGCTGACCCAAAAGTTTACTCTCTGGACATGTTAATGAAACAAATGTGAACTTTAAATTGCATAGTGTTTTGTTAGGCAACACTGAGAGCATAATTAGCTTTCAGGATTACAAAAATACAAACAGAAACAAATCCAAGGTTTTCCAATTATTTTGTAACATAGAACACATTTTCACAAAAAGTGGAGAAATGTGAAGCTATTCCTTGACTAGCTCCTGTTCTGTAAAGTGAATGACATAGATGCAACATGGAAACATTTGCCAGTAGGGGAACACTACAGAAACCCAAAGACCTGACATTGGCTTACTGCTGCCTTTGGAAGCAGCCTGCCTCTCCAGGCTCAGCCTCGTGCCATATCTCATTGAGAGACCTCAAAAAAAAAAAAAAAGAGCGGAATCAATACTTTATGATTTAGACCTTTCCAGTGTGTATATGTTAGTTATGTTTTCCTCAAACATAAAAAAGTGGTGATAATCTTCAGTGACATCTTCAGCTCCTTCCTTTCACAAGGTGTGGTTGACTATCACCTAGACAAAATGCTGTTGTGTAAAGCTGTGATTCTGCAAATTTCTTAGGAAGAATTGTAACATAATACTAATTCTGAGTGTCTGTGTCTTGGGGGAGCATGAACTGCTCCTAGCATTAAAGCCATAGACCAGCACTGATGAGTGCAAGCTCCATAGTGAATTTTTGTCTGAAACAATGTCAAAGCATGTAAACTTTTTGTGCACTACTGATTTACTAATTAAAATGGATGGATTTATGTCATTGTTTTGTATATAGGATGGCAAGTGATTGTTTACCTTCCTAATACCGAAAGAAAAAAATGTATCATTTCCTTCTTCCAGACAAAAGCAGAGTTTTGTGGTAAAGTACACAGTGCCCTTGCTGGAACTCAGTCAATGTCAAATACTTAATCTAGACTTGAACTTCATGACTATGCAGTCACTTGTAGTAAATGCTTAGAGACATAACAGGATTACAGGTCTAAAGCTTATATATTGGTAGTTTTTGAACCTTCAAGGTGTTATTGAAACATAAATACACATCTTTGGGTGAACTTTCTGCCACAGCAGTCTTCCGCAGCACAGAGAGATTTGATCCGAGACTGTGGTTCTTGCTGAGATATGCATTGCATCATTGTCTATTTTCAGCTTGTTACATTAATCAAAACCTATCCCATTTATTAAACTGCTTCCTGCAGCTCAGGCATTTGAAATTCAGAGTGCCAGCAAGCAGCTGCCAGGCACCGTGAAGGAAAGAGGTGGGGTAGATTTGAGTAATGTACAAATTGAATTTCAAGTGACTGAGCAGCCTCTTTATCTCTTCGTGACACAACCAGTAATTGTAACAGTGTTCTTAAAGGAAATGAAACCTGAAGCCACGGTTCAATCATTGGGTAGTTACTATAGCCCTTCCCAGCGCTCCTTCCGGAACTACTGATGAGCGTGACCTTTGCAAAAATGCACAAAGCCTCGATTTCTGCACCGTTAACCTTTACAAGCTGGAACCCTCCTGTGGAACCTAACCACAACAGAAGGAAGCCTTGGAACAAAAACATACACACATGTATTTTATGAAAGAGCAAATTTCCAAAAAAGATTTGGGGAGGGGAAGGAAAAAAGAAGAAAGAAAAAACATTTTGGATAGAGGCATTTAGCAGTTTTCCAAGTAGTCGATTACCTAAATCTCTGTTTTGATCAGTACTTTTCACGCTGTCTGCGTTTAGCCTGTATCTGGGGCTAAACTGCAGCAGTTACTTTATCACCCGATGATCCCTCCCCAGCTGAGAAGGGGAATCAGGAAAAAAGAGGGAGAAGCTCCATGGGTTGAAATAGAAACGGATTTAATGCAATAGCAAAACTAATACAAATACCAATATGAAATGTACTTATACTCAGCCTAGTCCTTGGGAGGCAGAAGGAGCAGGAGGAACCCCAAGAACAGGAACCCCCCACCTTCACTGAAATCCCTCCTTTTATAATGAGCTTGCTGTCAGTGGTGTGGGACACAC
The DNA here is from genome assembly GCA_028020825.1 of Podargus strigoides. Lineage (NCBI taxonomy): Eukaryota > Metazoa > Chordata > Aves > Caprimulgiformes > Podargidae > Podargus > Podargus strigoides. The sequence continues at coordinate 78,658,875 of CM051663.1, read as the reverse complement.
CTGTGAGTCAGCCTGGGACAGCTGCCCTGGCTGAAACTCCCAGGTGACTCAGGGCTACTCATGGCCTGCCTGCCATGGCTGGGCTGGGGGGCTGTTCCTGGGGAACCAGAACACATGCTTCTCATGTTCCACAGCTAACAGTCAATCAAGAAGTCTATCAACAATGATGTTTGTCTCAGAAATATTGTCTGTGCTTTAGAAGTCACTCAGCAAAGAATCTGACAAAACGGAAATTCAGTACAATCATAACATCAGGTGTTCCACCAAAATCATAGTGGACATAGGCGCCACATCCAGGCAGTCAGTGAGCACTCACCTCTCTGTTATTGTTCCTCCCTTGTGTACCTGATACCTGTAAGAGAATCCAGGCATCCAGAATTGTGTGTGAGAATAACCATCATAAGAGATTTTAGGAGAAGATGAATTACCATTCTCCCGCCCTTGTACTTCAAAACTTGAGCTCAGCCATGGGCATTTTTTTCTTGAGCGCTCAAGAACTCATGTAGCCACAGCCAGGGGTGTGTGCTTCTACCATTCCTTCAGGGCTACTTAACAAAGCAAAAGCCCATAATTTTCCTTACCAAAATTTCAACCAATACAAAAATTGTCAGTGACCATTACAGACGATGCCGCAGCAGGTAAAAGAGGATGCAAGCTGGTGGAATGCTCTGTAAAGATCTCTCCTAGAGGAATATTGATGATATTTTATTCCTCTTCCAGGCTTTTTTCTTATTATCCTTGATGGCACTAATAACTGTTTGGAAGGCTTTAAATATCTCTTTGAACAATGTGAGAGGCAAGGTAATACTCTTTTATGTTTGGTGGATTTGGTTTCCCGAGTACGTTTTTGTGGAAATGATCTTTGGGGTAAGATCTATGAAAAAGTGACTTTTTCAGAAACAAATCCTTTCAATGTAAACTATGCATTCATAGATTTGTCTGTATACCTTTTAGTTTGGTGCATATGAGTCTCTCTCATGTGTGCTGTCCGAGTGTCTATCCTTGTCATGTTGGTGGTACAAAATTCCTGCTGTTGTATTTTCTTGGATGATGTCAGTCAGGCCAAGATATCAACTAAAGAATTTAACATAGAAAGACATAGATAAACAATATTAAGACACCAGAAGGATTAAATGATAGAAGAGAGTCACTAAAAAACCACAAACTGGTCAATTAACTAACTTGTAAAAATATGTTACATTTAATAGCAAATTAGAAGCTTCATCTTGGGAGGCCATGTATTAATTGTCAGAATATTTTTTTCCCCTGGATGGGCTGAAAACATATCACAGCATTTTGCAATGCATTCTGTAAAAATACATCTGTAAGATACGTGGGTAAGAACAACTTCATCCTAACCTTCAAAGTGAAGCCACATGCTTGGACCTCAGCAGGAAAATGACTTTAATTCATTCTAGATGACCTTTTCATTGAAAAGCAAACTCGTGCCCTTAGGCAATTTAGAAAGGTTAGGTATACCTTTTTCCTTTTACTATTATGAGGCATATATTTATTAGTGCTCTCTAGTGTTTTTTTCACACCAACTCCAGTTAGCTTTTAGAGAAATCAAACTACTCCCACCTTCATCCCTACCCTTTCCACTTTTGTAGATTGTTAACTACTTCCAGACTCCTGTTTTTGAGATCTGAGTGTAAAAAATTTCATTCAAAAAAAAGAGGAAAAAGAAAAGGATCAACAGTATAATTGATACTATTCAGCAAACAATAGATTATTAAACAGCCAGCTTTCCTATTCTTTAAAACTTGTTTTAGTTGCTTTAAATGGTTAATTTACAGGGGAAAAAAAATGCTCTAGTGAAATGGTATTAAATTTGCTGCTTTTCATCTCTGCCAATAAGGATTTTGGTATGGTTATATGGAGTTAGCACCCAGGGGACAATGTTAATTACCAACAAAGGAAATCATGCTCTGTATGCAGATTGGTGAAAAGTCTTTATTAACTGCTAAGAAATAGCTAATTTGTCATTAGTCAGAACACTGAACCAGGGGCTGCTGCCTATGAGCCATTGATTAAAGTTTGTGGTAGCAATAACCTCACTGAAAAACATTTGTTACCATACTTAATGACCAGATTTTAAACCATTAATCTTCCTTTGCAGGTCAGCCAACCAAACGGGTGTAAGCTGTTTGTAACAACCAATACCACCAATATTAATATTCAGATGTTTTAAACATCAAGCAATCTTATTAATATGTAGTCTATAGTGACTTGTGTATTAATAGCACCAAATATGAAAGAAAAGAGCCTCCATTCCAAACAGACATAGCGTGATATTGTAAATAAAAAGGTATAATTTGGCTTTTAACTAGCACGCTTCCTTAGATAGAGTGCATATGCTGTACAGCAGTAGAGTGCCATAGCCGCCCTTCCACAGAAGTGCTGAGAGATGGGGGAATGCACATGAGAGGGGTAGTATTCGCTTTGACGGTAACTACTGGGGCAGCGCTGTACGCACTGCGTTGCATGGTCGTGAGAATGTGAACTTGCCCTCTTACTTACCCGTGAATCAAACACAGACCTGAAAGGCTAGTCTTCATTTCCCTAGGGAGCAGCAGGAAAATAATATATCAGCCAGCGCAAACACAGAGGAAACTAAAACTGAATTGTAGTTTACTCTGGTGGCAATTTCCTAATCAATCCAAGATCATCTCCGCCAAGTGCAAACCAATGCATCCGTCCTTTAGTCTTTTACTGAGGCAGCCACATTCTTTGTTTTGCTCTCACTGCAGATTTCCTCATGTCCACTAGTACAGCGAGTCTAAGCTACAGAGCAAAATGCTTGTGTGAGTAATTCCTTTTGCTGGGATTTGTGCTTAGTTCCTTTCAGTCTTGGAAAAATCAAACGGCGGATGTACTTACTCTGGAACCAGACCAGCAACATTTCTCTCAGGAGTACTTCTGGAATATGAGTGTGTCCCAGATTACTGCCTATACCCTCTAGAAACATTTTTATTACATTAGTGTATAGCATGTGCTTCATTCTGGATGCCTATAGTCATAGGGCCAGTGCCCAAAGTGAGAAGCAATACTATTATTAGAAATCCTATTTGAAGGTTACAAACCATTGCAGGATGCTATTTCAGGAAAAGCTCCACTGTGCTATGACCTATTGCAAACAAAGGTGAAGAATTTGTGGTGAACTACTGACGTTTTTTATGAAACCATTTTAGCTTGGCTGAACATGCACAGCGGTATGTACCAAAAAATGAATCAGTGGCAGCACTGTTAAGCTTGAGGTGAAGAACAGATAGCCTTAGCTGTGCATAAGCACCTGCCAGCTTCCACTGAACTTAACTAATGCAGCTTTACTATATATATACAGCACCTCTGGGATCTCAGTAATGAAGTGACCCATATTTAATAATTCTCCAAATCACAGTAATACAATAACATTTTTGACCCAATCACTTAAGATAGTTACTCTTGAGTAGCAAAATAATAAAGTGGGAACACGTGGGGCGGTTAGATCAATAGAGATGGTAATGACACAAATGGTAGCAAACTGCGGGGCTCTATTATCAGCTCAGCAAGTACTTAGAACCAAAGACTGCAGCTCTGAGGAATTCAATCGCTCTCAGTCATTTCCTTTTCTGATGGCTATTTCATAATTGCGGGAAATTTCATGTACATATTAATTCTTCAAATATTCTTGGCCAGCTTCCATCCAGTAAACAAGCTTTGCTATTATTTGAGTATTTAACTCAGCCAAGCGCTCAATAATAATTTAATGACTGGATTTCATATTACTTTGGGAATACTTGTTAACTGAATGGTTGCACTGAGAGGCTGCAGTAAAATATTCTTGTAACTATCTTGGATTTTTGGGGCTCTTTCTCTTTTTGAGGGTTGTATTGTTTGTTTTCCCCTGTCCGTTACAATATTGCCAAAAAGCCAAAAAATACTAAAAAAAGAATATTTTCTTATACATAATGATAAATTTCAACAGGCAAATTACTTTCAAGGTAAGTCTCATCTAAAAAAGTGATTGTTCTGAAAACGGGTACTCAGAAAAAAATCATGTCTTGATTTAAAGTGCATGTTCATGCAGTCTTGTGAATTTATCTTATGGCTCATTAATGAAACAGTACTTAAGAATATTTGCTCATACCTGAAATTGATGATGAAGTGTTTTAATCCCAAATAACGTGTGGATGATAAGCATGGAAAATCCTCTTACAGATTTTTCATGTCGTAGTCCCTGATGACACTTGTAGCACAACTTCACAACATGCCCTTGCTGTGCTATCTATGACCTTAAAAGTACGGCTTCCTTAGTGTGGGCCCTATCATGGACAGGAGGGAAAGACGGTACGCATATAACATGTCCCTGCATTAGGTAGGGAATAAATTGCACAAGCAGACACACTGCCTCTTGATTGACATCAGGAGAATCAGACACAAAGGCTAACACCAGTGCAGCCGTATTGGTAAAATGTTACAGCACAACTATGCAGTAACACTGTGCCTCGCTGAGGCCTTATCGTTTAGCTCTTAATGAGCTTTGATGCTCTCCATCCTGAAAACCCTTTTATGCTTTCTGTTGACTCCATATGGCAGCCTGAAGAGCTCACACTTCTTCTTAAGTACTTCTGTATCAGAAAACAAGAGCAAAGCTGAAACAAAGTGAGTCATCTGTTTTAGTCTTTGCTTTCACTGCATGAGATAATGTGGAGGTGTTAATTACAAGACTTCACTGAGTCTTGACTAATAACAGTGTGCAAACAAATGTATGTCAAACTCAGCTACAGAAAGCTTCTACTAATAAGGTAAAACTAGCAATTAGAGCTGACAATGAAGTAATACTTTTCCTTGAATATTCACTTATGAAGTCGTTGTTTGTAGGCTTGCTTCTATTTTCTTCAAGAAAACTAATAGGAACTCCTAGTCATTCATTAAAAATGACTTAAATATCATTTGGTGAGTGAGCACACTGGATTAATTCTCCTTTGTACTAATCCACTGACCCTTTGCATCAAAGGCAGAGCAGTAATGTTCTCTGAGATTCCTCAATCTGTGACCTTGGCATAATAGGAACAAATTGAATTCCCAGAAGAAGAAAAATGACACTGACCATATAAAATCACTAACCATGTGTCTGAAACACAGTTCATTTCATTTAAGTTCTACAGTGGAACTGCTTCAGTTACAAGAAGAACGAATATGATTAGCACACTAAACTTAGTCCTGACACTTGGTCTGGGGCTTTTTCCCCCCTTCCTTACAAAGCAGTTTTGACATGCTTCTTTAAACACACAAGCTTTGCATTCCCATGCTGGATGAATGCATACCAGGAGCAAGCAGGCTGCACATTCAAATCTCTTTATGTGCCTGAATCCCCAAATAAAAACAATTGCGAATTCAAACTCAGACATGCTGTCCAATTTCATATCCATAAATTAATTATTCCCCTAAAACCATATAATGACTATTCTAAAATCTATTACATTAAATATGGATAATTTCAAGGGTGCTCTTTTAAATTGCATTTCTAGTGGAAAATAGAAAATACCATCCTGGAAAACCATTTAGTAGAAAATATTTCATATGTAGCTGCCAAATTGAGGACATTAATTTATTAAAATAATAAGAAAGAAAAAAAATATTCTGTTTGGAAAGATCCTTTCATCGCCAATCTCCATTTTCTCCCTATGTTATAATGTAAGCTATTCCCAGTGTTAACATATGGTTGCCATACACCACTGCTGAGCACTGCTGAAACTGTGCTGAATATAATGCTGCTCCGGTGCATCTTTCCTCATGGTAATATCTGAGTAATAGTTTAGCTTCATATAATTTCATCTATTCCCAAATACACTTCTGATTTTTATATCTATCTAGATATCTATAGAAATCTATAAGGATATCTACACTGATATCTACGCACATTATCAGTCTCCAGTCCTTTCATTCAACTATTGTTTTCCAGACCAAACTCCGGGTTCTTGTTGGTCTACTGCTCTGGTAAGTAGAGACGAGAGAACAAAAACTGTGACTAGCCACTTTATACTCTTGTTTCTGCTTCCATTTGTACATTGGCAACAGTGTTAACAACAGATGGGACTGACAAGCATAGATCTGCAAACCTAATGCAGAGACCAAGAGTCCATTCTATTCTGTGGGTGACTGAAGAGTGGGAAAGCTAAAATTTCGATAGCTAGAACCTCTAATGAAAATGCATGTACACAAAAAGAGATAACATAAGAACTCTCACATTCACAGCCAAAGCCACATTGATATAAAAACTTTGTTTGGCCTTACATTTCTTCATCTGGTAATCTAAGCAAATATATCTGAATATAAACAGGAATGAAGTTAGTAAATTCAAGATGAGGTTTGCATATAGAGGTAATAAGCCAATACAGTTGGAAAATCAGAAAGTTATTAATTCTGAAGTACTTCATTTGGTTGTGACATTAACTAAAGCTTTCAAAAAATCTTCAGGTACTATTCAAAGTGTGTATCATGCCATTACACCTGTAATAGAGAATTGGTGAAAGTAGGGTTATATGCATTCTGATTTTATGTGCAAGTTTATGACTACTTTCAGGTGCTTCAAACACAGAGATTTCCTCCACTTTAGCTATATAAAATCCATGATAGACCTCTACTGCAAAACAGTTAAAATCAAATAATTTGAAAGGAAAAAAATCAGGAGGGAAACTTTTGCCTCCAGTGAAAGAGAATCTTGTAAGAAAGTGTTCCTGTTAATTATTTCTTGCAGCAGGTATTGACTGTCATGGTAATGCATGACTACACCATTTGGAAAAAACTACAGTTCTAATTAGATGAGCAAATAAATGTTCATTTCAATTTATTAATGTAGCTGCAGGCCTTGTTGCAAGTTATCTCTCATTTCTGAGACCAATGCATCGCAGGCTGGAAATCATTGTGGTGAAGTAACTGGCTTTAATAATGGATACAGGCAGTGAATTATTCATGCAGAGGGGAGCAAGCCTTGATGCTTTCCACTCACTCCTTTAATTAACTGTGAGATGCTGACGAGGCCTATAGGGTGTCTAAGCTTTCTAAGTTTAACTCCCCTGTAAATGTGAATTCTCTTGTATCTGCAAAGATATTCTGTTTATCAACAGCTTAATCCAGAAAATACAATGCCAAGAAAGTAACTGCTCTACTGCTGTTATTTTTTTGTATTACTTTCATGTCAGCACCATTTCTATAACCCAAGTCTTCCATTTCGGCCCCCAGATTAACTCAGCTGTCCTCTTCAAAAGTAATACAGTTTACAAATTCTGGAAAATATTGCTTTACAACTTTGATATTCGATGCTCTTTCTCCACTGAAAGTGATGGATAGCAAAAGCACTAGTGAGAAACATGCTATTCCCAAGGCATGTCCTCAGATCCCACAGGAGCACAGGGTAATTTTGCAGTATTTATTTTTTTTTCTATCCTAAGGGTTGCACACGAGGGTAGTGAGCTACAAATGGCAGTGGTGAGAAGTTCCTACCTTCTACGAGGCCCAAGTCACAGCAAGACCTTTCAAACTCCTGGGCATAAAACTGTGTAGTTTTGATTGTGCTTGATTCAACAGAGTTGTTTCTGTGAGCCTAGTTACGTATATGCATGACAATTTGTTGGATCTGGCTACAAACCAGGAAAAATAAGAGAGTGTAGTTCAGGAAAACTTTACTAAGACATACGAAGTAATTGAGCTTTCCCTCTCAGTATATTGGACTAAACTTTTGTTTAAAGCTGTCAGTTTGTAGCTGCTTAAAGTTAATGAGCTACAGAAGACGTTTTTAGGCCTGTATTTGGTGTAGCATCAAACAAACTTTGCAAACTCGTACCAAATGTAAGCACTGCAATTATCTGTATGGGGCTCTGCATGCTATTTATGTGGGTTTACCAATATGCTTTAACAGTTTCCTGTAAGGGATCAATGATTATAATTTCCTACTGAAAAAAGAATAGTAAAAAATAAGCCTTCAGGAATCTTTCCCTTTTTCTTTTTTTTTTTTTTTTTTTTCCCTGAGGTTCTTAATTACATGTACAAAGTAGAGCAGGAGAAATGCACTTTAGAGACATTTTCTGCTGAGATATAACTCAATGGTTTTGCTGCAGTCACATTAGTGACATGCTTAGATAATTGATTGTCCCTTATCTGACAGATCTACATTGCTATTAGCTGTTACTAAGCAAGTAAAATATGTAGTGCACATGAACATTTACTGAGCAATTTTAGTATTTCAATGGTAGGCTTCCTTTGACTTTCAACATTTCTGAGCTAAAGAAAGAATTTGAGGGAGGTCTTATTCTACCACTTCTTTGTAGAGATTGAATCACGATTTCTGTAAATCCAATACCATGTTAAAAGCTCAGTGAAGTAAACAATGATGTATGTGAATTAGCAGCACAACTTTAGTCAATACAAATCAAAGTGGCTTTATGAAGGCATTGATGTTTTCAGCTCCTGCGAAGATTGAATATATTTAAGCATTTTCCCCTGGAGGGACTGTTGATCCAAATGAATCTATTCACTTTGAAACCAGATCATGGTCATGGCAGCAAACAAGCTTACGTATACCAAACTAAACGTGGTACTTACATTAAGCATAGTAACAGATAAGTTCTTAGACATACAAGTGCTATTCTTAATGCAACAAAATAGGGTTGAAAACAAGTACTTGATTGCAGTATACTGGCTGTATTTTAGTTCATATTTCCATTTATTTTTGTAATTTCAGGTAAAGGGAGGGGTGGTAGAATGCACTTATTATAACATTTTCACATATTCCACACAAAAAAAAGAGAGATGATTGTGATAATAGGTCTACTATTTTCTCATTTTCCTTAGTAGATTAAAGTAATGCCTGCTTTAAAAAGAGGAATTGTATTTTGGTTTTATGCAAATGTTATGTGGGATGTGCCAAATCTACTCCTGACTGCATCCGTATAAATCTAGAGAAACTCCAGTAAAGCCTTCCCTGAGCAACACCTTTGGTTTCAACAGAATTACTTGACATTGATGCTGATGTGCCAGGTCTAGCTGGCCCTATGTGTCAAACATTGTTAGCATGGAAGTGGTGCGCAATGAAGGTGGTATTTATTTCTACAGAAATAATGACTGTGTGAAAAATAATACTTTATTTCTGTTTGAACAATATCATGAAAATAGTCAGGCTCTCTAGAATTAGCTACAGGACTGGGAACCTCACGATTGAAATCGTGTGACGAATGGGAAATTCTACAGAATGCTGTAGCTGATAACGAAAACTACACCCTTTTGTTCAAATGCAAAATATACGCTGTAAACCTTCACATGGCAATTTAAAACCTTTTTCTTTCTCTACACTGCTCTGAAGAAGCTGACCAGTACCCATGAGCTTAAAAGGTAGCGCATTGCCTGTATTTCAGTGTAGGAAAGGGCAAACTTCCAAGAAAATAAAAACTTAAAAATATCTCTTCAAACCCATCATGCTTAATAAATGTCATCTTGCCTGAGGGTGCTTGCAAGAGATGAATGTATATTAGAGGAAACTCAAAAAACTAAAAAACAAAATCCCGTTGTAGTTGGAAGCAATAGATCTTTCTAAGCACATATGAAAAAAGAATAGTAAATTAAAATGCCCTACGTGGGTTTTTTTTTTGGTTTTGGGTTTTTTTTTGGTTGGTTGGTTGGTTTTTTTTGTCGGTCTCTCCTTCTCTAAAGAATAGTGCAGTATTCAAGTGTGGGAATGTTTCTCTTAAACATGTGTAAATCACATTTCGCCTCGCAGGCTGTGGCAGAACCTTAGCAGTGGTGGGAGTGGGGAGGACGAACTACTGGTCAAGCAGTGTGTTAATGAAACATTTACACAAGCAGTTTATGTGGTAGTAATGAAAAAGGCCTCTTTCATCCCATCCTTTCATTACTTAGCACAATCTTTAAGAGGATTAGTTTGAAAAAAAAAAAAAAGGGCGGGCGCGGGGGGGGTGGCACGGAGAATGTGCTTATCAGTTGATTCTCAGGATCGGTGGTGCTGAGTTCTTAATAGATTGCCCCTGGATTTGGGATTACTGCAGCACAAGCTCTTTCAGATGTCTCTACAGAACAGAAAGCAGTTTGTTTTTGCAGCATTCTCACCCTCGGATGAAGAGAGCTATTGACTTTGTGATGAAATGACACAGGATTCTAAGTTGCTGTGGACTGATTCCTTCTGTTGCTCCATCTTTCCCTTAAAGAAGAAATGACTTATTCATAATGATTTCTTTACGGTGGATGATGCAGATTGCACTGAGACATGCACTAATGCCTCAGCTAATATGATTAAAAGCTGCTGACACTGTAAGTTTTTAGGCACAAGCAGCAGACTCTCACAAAATCCCTGAGCTGGGATTCACTTCTACAGGCAATTTATCCTGGAGCAAACCAGTTACAGCATCTTGTGTAAATGTGAACATTTTAGTTCTGTTTGGATCAGAAATCAATTTGTACCGGAGTAGATTGTGCTGGATGATGTATGCACGCTTGTCTCTCTTCCTAAATCGTTCAGTAGTCTGCACGCAGCACTGCTCTGCCATGTGTCTCAGTTCACTGCCATCAGCCATCACTGCTTTCACCTCTTCCTTGTGGATGCTCTAGCACCATTTGGAGGCACTCCCAAAAGTCTCCCCTGTGCCAGACATGCTTACAAATAGACCTATGAACACATCTCCAACTCAAATGAGAAAAAATGTGTACTTGGCCCGTACATCTCTTTTAGTGATGCAAAGCCAGATCTGTGGGCGGCACAGACTACCGAGCCCCCTGGACCACTGCAAGGCACCGTGAGCACATGTTGGCCATACACCCTGTCCAGTATCTATCGCATAGTAGGGTTCAGCAGGAAGGTAGTACAGCAGCAGGATCAAGCCTGCCAAGATGGAGGGAGCTCCCTGGGATTGTCCTGGTGGGTGCTGCTGCTTGACTGGTCCTGTCTTTGAATAGTTTGCATTTGATAAATGCACACATATATTTGGTGATGTTGATTAGATCTTGTTGTCTACTGGCCCTACCACTGGTGCTGGCTTCCCAGCATTATCACCCTGTTTCAAATCTCTGCTTTCCCATCGGCTCAAGGAAAATAAACTAGTGAGAAAAAAATGGGCAAAACCAGCATACTGACTGTTAGTGAAATTAATTTCCATTCTTACTGTAATTTTGTTAGGCACTATAATGAAAAGATTTTATTTTCCGTCAGGTATGGAGAACAATGATGGAAGAAGATAATCAGATATTCATTTTCAACTGTCTGATATGTCTCTCTTGGTATCTTTAAATGAAGGAGAAGAATACTGGATTGACGAGAGAAGTGAACATTTTTATTGATAGCTCCACTCTCGATTGGAAATGATCTGAAATCTAAAAAAACCATACAGGAATCTTTGAAAATACTTTCCTACTGTCAGTTGAGTAATCCAACATTTTATTTTCTCTCTAACCCTTAGTGATACTGTATGGGAAGAGTTTTCAACAACAATGAAACAAATTATAATTAATGACCTAGTTAAAAATATGTTTAATTAAGTTTTTCACCAGACTTAAAAAATTGCAATGGACTCTGCACCTGGAATCAACAAATGGCATGAAAGTATTTCATAATTCATTAACTACCTACCCACTGATGATAGTTTTGGAAGTGGTTTGGACAGATAATCTGAAGCAGGACTGGAGCATTTTAATATCTTGCCATAAAGTCTTCTTTCATTTTAGTGTCTATGTTTTTGTTTCTCAGCAGAGAGGAAGCAAAGTTAGGAGTCTGGACGAGGGAATAGGAGAGAGTAAAAAACACCGAAACATTTCCAGCTGACATTTTTTCTGTTCTGTTTCTGATTTTGATCAGGAGATCCCTCTTTATTTGGCTTTAAAGTCTGAATGGTGCTTTTAACTAAGAGCATACATCTCACAATTGATAACAGTTCGAGATAATTACTTTGCAACTTTGAGGATTTTATTCCATATAAAATCTATATTTAGGAGAATATTATGGTACCATGGCTAAGCATCCAATAGTCAGAATGCACAATGTTAGCTCTGTTCCATGAACATCTTTAATTATACTAGACCTTAATTACAGAATTAGTCTTCATGGTTGCTGAAAAATTTTTCTACAGTTTGTGTATAACATATGGTAAGATCCTCCCCCAATGTTTTATAGTCCATTTATTTTAGTATAATAACAATTCAGTGTATTTCACTAAGTTTGCTTTCAGATTCATCAAGTTCTATCAGTCACTGGTTTGGTGTTTAAGAGGTTTATAAGTTTCCATAACACTATCGGTCTTGCTACAAGCACTCCATAGAAGTGGATCAGGGCATAACAACAACGTTCATGTAGCTGGAAAATTCCACAGACTACGCATGGATGTATGTTTCTTTATAAAAGTATGTACACACACACACGTCTGCACGTGCACACATGACTACTCATGAACTTCTTAAAACACAGCAAAAAAACCAAACAAGTTTTACTGGAAATCAAACTGCTAGTGTTGTTTGATTGAAAACAAATATTTGTAGACCTTTTCTCCATTTAATCTAGTTTACATTGTGTTATCAGTTATACATAAAGTATTATTAAAAAACTATTTAAAAAAGAAAAAAAATATTAGAGAGATACAGGCTGACAGCAGCTGAGCAATCTAATGTCATGATGTTCTGGAAATGAGCAGTCGCATCATCCCCAGACCTTGTTCTTCCTTTTGCTGGCCATGTGCATGAGCAAGTTCAGCTCACTGAATCTGCAGAAAACCGATCTGGTGGGGGTGGGAGAACCTATCATTAGCTAAATTATTTTATTAGAAGGTCCTGGAGTGCATATGTGAGAGGGACTGGGATTACACAGTCAGATGCAGGGAAGTGAAAGGAAATGAAAGAGGAGTGAGGGGATGACACCTGCCCGTTGGAATGGCAGTGAGATGTCAGATCAACTCAGCTGCTTCAGAGAAACAGCAGTATTGAAGCCTACAGATGTCTTAAATGCATGTGTTGCCAAAAGGTTGGCTTTATATGAGGTCTTTCTGTTAAAACTAAGATCAGGGAGCTTAATTAGCTCATTACACAGAGCCTGTGTTTCTTTGAGCATTTCCTATATACAACTTCCAAGTGTGATTTCATTTAGTAGAATCTATTACAAGGTATTCCAAAACATCATACACCTCTATCTACACTAGTCTTGCAAAAACCTATGCATTTGATTTGCTTTATATGCTATCAGATTTTGAAACTGTGCAGTCTCCACCCGTGGGGGGTTTAAAACCCTGACTGGGTGAAGCCCTGGTTACTCAGCTCTGACCTGAGAGCTGACCCTTCTGTGAGCATCATTTTGGACCAGAGACATCATGAGGCCCCTCTGAACCTTCATTATCCTATAATCCTAAATTGTCTCACATGACTTAAACCTAAACAAGTGCACAAGTCTTTTTTAGGATTGGGATATAGAAGTTCAGAGACAGTGTCATAATATCCTAAAACGGGAATGATCTGTGACTACATAATCAAGAACCATGTGTAAGTATTAAAAGGCAATAATAATATTGGAAATATTAGTGCTAGAAATGGAAAGAAAGGCAGAAGTGGTCAAAATGAACACAATCTGAAAAAAAACCAAAAATCCGTACTAGGTCAGAAAGTAATAAACATGTTTGGTAGGAGCTCCTGGTTGTATGTGATAAAGTGGCTCTGCTTCTGCACACAAGAGCAGAAAGGGTCACTGTGAAATGCTTGACAGAGCATAGAAGAAAACAGAATCACTCTACTTTGCTACTTCAAATGCAGACCAGATGAAAGAAATAGCAGAGAGTTTATTCCATGTGGCTGGATCTATGCCCATAGAAAGATACAGATGTAAACATACTAAGAAGCTGAAGCTTTCAATTTAAAGTCTAATTGGTCAATTTAGAAATAAATTTAAGAAATTAAAGATAAGAGATTTGGAAAATATACGCCAATCAGTCACTGTGTCAAGAAACTTGAATTTCAGATTCATTTCCAAAATAGCTCAAAATCCATTGCAGAGCAAACCTCAGACCTTTCTATGCCCCTCTCATATGCACGCAAAAATCTCTCACACACGTTTGATGATAAATTCAGTCCAGGTTAACCTTGCTGAGCTTCCTCACACTCTTTCACAAATCAGGAAGTTATAGAACAGGTCCATTCACCTCAGGAAAAAGGAATGGAGAAACTCATTTCTCAGTGTTATCACAGCACATATAAAGAACACATTAACCTGGAAGTGGGGCTGCCTTCAGCTAGACTGGATTGAACTAACATAGGTCCTCTCCGTAAACTTGTTGCGTTGTCTACATGTGACTTTTAAGGGACCAAGGGCAATACATTTCTTACTTCTAATCCAGTCTCGTCCATCTCCCCCAAACTCAAGCAGCAGTAGGTGTAACACCAGTCAAGACCCTTTACTGTATGGTGGAGCTGCACAACAGCCCTCTGCCTACTACTCCCCTCCACTTGAAGGTGCAAGGAAGTTCACAGCAGTATCCGCCTTGACCAAAAATGTCCCTTGCTCTGCTTAAAAATGGAAAGTGTTCAAGAGCACTCATTCAAATGCAGCTAAGGTTTAGAAAATAAAAGGCTGTGATGTTCCCTTATCATTGTAATTAGTATTTCAAGGCTAAAAAATTTCCAACCTTGGATCCAGTTCACCCTTAGCGTTGTAGATGCCTCACTTCTGTACTGAGTTGACATAGAAAAGGAGATGAATAAAAAACTCCAGTGACACATTTTTTTTCCTATATTATTCCTCCTGATCACTCTGGATAGATATGTCAAACAGGTAATTTGCCATGACATTAAAAAACTGTGATGAGGACAAAAGAAAGTAAAGATAGAGTGAGTACATTTAATGTGAAGATCCTTTCCTTTCCTTTCCTTTTTCCTTTCCTTCTTCCTTTCCTTTCCTTTCCTTTCCTTTCCTTTCCTTTCTTTCCTTTCCTT